>JAMPIV010019701.1:0-92500 GCA_024509875.1 Oreohelix idahoensis
AGAGAAAACCAGGAAGAGACACACCTACTGACCTTGTCTGTTGCAATGGAGATGAAAAAGGATACCTCTCATGAATATCCTTTACACCCTTGTGAGACCGCTGCACAGGTAAAAATCAGTACGCACTTAACGAAAAATCAGAGGGAGAGAGTTCAACAGGTTCTGGATAATCATACAGATGTGTTAACGGACCGACCGGGGCATACAAATTTATTAGAATATGATATGAAACTCATAGACCCAACACCAATCTGTATGAGAGCCTATTCGATCCCGTTCGCTAAGGAAAAAGCTTTGAAGGAGGAAATAGATTATCTGTTGAGAGAAGGGATTATCTCGCACAGTGAATCTCCTTACAGCTCCAGTGTGGTTCTGTTGAGAAAACCCTCTGGAGAACACAGACTGTGTATAGATTACAGGAAACTGAATGCTGTCACAGAAGGTCAGGTGGATCCATTACCTGATACAAATCAGCTATTTGCCAGGCTGAATAAAGCTAAATATTTCTCTAAAGTGGATCTGAGCAAAGGCTACTAACAGATTCCAGTAAAGCCGGAGGTTAGACCTTATTTAGCCTTTAGCACCTCGGAAGGACATTATGAATTTAACATGTTGCCATTCGGGCTGAAAAAGGCACCGAGTGTGTTCTCGAGGATGATGAGAAAGTTACTGGATCCCCTGAATAATCCATGCATCACCAACTTCATGGATGATATTCTTATAGCCACAGAAACATTTGAGGAACATATTAACTCTCTGAATATGTTGTTTAATCGACTGAGAGAGACCAATTTGACAGCTAGACCGACGAAATGCTGTGTTGGATGTAAAGAGCTGGAATTCTTGGGACACACAGTACATCAGGGAAACATAACCCCTGACCCCAAGAACCTGGAGAAGTTGAAAAAAGCACCAAGACCACAGACAAAAAAAGATGTGCGATCTTTTGTCTCCTTATGTGGTTTCTACCAAAAGTATATTAAAAACTTTAACTCCATATGTGCTCCATTGACTGATTTAACGCGCAAAGGAAATCCTGATAGCATTATTTGGACAGCGCAGTGTGAATTAGCCTACCAAGAGTTGAAGGAAAAGCTCACAAGCAGGCCCATTTTGAAATTACTTGACTTGAGTCAAGAATTCATTGTGAGAACGGATGCGAGTAATATAGGTTTGGGTGCAGCTCTATTACAACGGTCAGATTCACTTGATGGGGAATTAACCCCAGTAGCTTATGCTTGCCGTAAGTTGAACACAGCAGAACAAAAATATTCAACAAGTGAAAAAGAATGTTTGGCGGTCATATGGGCTATAAAAAAGTTCCAGATTTATCTTTATGGTAAATCATTTAAGATCCAAACAGATCATAAACCACTTGTGTGTCTGTCACAAGCAAGGCATGAAAATGCTAGATTATTACGCTGGTCGTTGCTCTTACAGCCATACCAGTTTACCATAGAATACATTTCCGGCAAAACCAATGTTGGCGATGATATTTTAAGCAGACATCCGTATGACGAACATCAGAGTAGTCACCAGGCATAGATAGTAAATTTATCTATGTGTATTTAAAAGTAGGAGCTGACATATGGTTGTCTTTTCTAAGTGGGCAGATGTGTGGTGAGCTTCTAAATACAATATCTAAATTAGAATATAACAGTATAGTGCATAAAGTCAAAGATAAGATAGTACTAAAAATTTTCGGCGAGAATCGTAAGTTGTCGCCTACGCCTTCAGCTTATTATTTGCAAACGCATAAGCCGAACAAAACGGTACCCTATTTTTCAAATTCGTCCTTCACATAAACGAACCACTTTTCCTAGTTCTAAGAAATATTTGCCTAACTGCATTTGGGGAAAGGAGGGGCAAGGCTAGATAACACACGCAAATCACGTCTCAAATTGGTTCTAACTCTACAACCGACTTGCACGCTTTGCCCTAGGCGGGTTTCCCCAATACGATGAAAAAGTTAGAAATGTGGACACTACGGTCATGGAAACACGCTTAGCTCTTATTGCGAATGACATAAGCTCTCGTATTTAGCTTGAAACTAACATAGAAAAAAGATAGAATTTTGAACCAAGCCACATAGCCCCATAAAAATCGTATATTCGTGTACCTGAAGACTTGCTGACCAAGAATATGTTGTTAGTTATCTAAATAGTCCATTAAAAAATCAAATATTGATAAAACAATACATAGAGAATCAGAGATACTGTCAGGTCAAGTCATATCTGCTTAGATTGGATCGCATATTTTTGTGGAAAAAAATTAGGTGAAAGCTAGGCTAAGATGGTACGATGAAGGGGATTGGGTGGAATTTGAAGTGAGGCGAAATATTATTGGCCGACCTCGTACTAAACATATATCACCCGAGTAACGTAGTAGAAAATTGAATTGTATTTTTGAAAGACTTTGTTTACAAGTGAAATAAGGATAATCATTGGCCAGAGTAGTTGATATTGGGGAAAAAGCATTAGTTGGGGACGCCATTTTCTAACAAAATTTTGACAAGTAGCGATGAAATCAGGCTTGTGCTGTGAAAACCATATTTCTCAAAAGCCTGGACAGAACGGCAGATCGAAAGTGTGCCAGTCATCATTCACTGTGTATTTCATTGAATAAATGTGGTGAGATTGACTTTATTAACATGTATCTAAAATAAAAATTGAATGTGAAATAATAATATATGTCTGTAAGTGAGTGGGTCTGTAGCAACCATTAGGCAAAGCCTAGAGATTGATCCACCATGTTATAGACTGTCAGAGAGGTGTTAGACTACAAGAAAATATGTATGATTGTCATCAAGGAGCATAACACCTATCCTATTATATGGAAAAGATGACAGCTGGAATTGCAGTGGCGTTGTAACTATTACATATATCTGATAGGAAAGTGACTTGAATTCATTTCTGAGGACTTCTCCTAGTAATTTAATTCAGTGATAATGTAGTGCAGTCTACCGCCTTAGTTAAGTGGTGCTTAAACAGCCAGGTGTCAGCAGTTATAGTTTATAATGGGTTAAATGATAAACTTACAATAATAGATACATGCACTATAACTCTGAATTATAGGAGATAGTCACTTATTCCTTTTTGATTTAAACTTCTAGTGGCTGGGGAGAATCATTATTTGCTTACTTGTGTAGCTAGACTCTAGCCATAACTTTCACAGAAAGCACACGCCCGCCATAGATATAATTCTATCTTATGTTCAGTCACAACTGTATTATTATAGCTAGAACATTGCATTTTTTATGTATTCATTTGTGGGATTTTAATATTTTTGTTTCCCCAAAGGGACATACGGTTTTTTTTTGTAATGTCAAATGCTGTAATATTTTATGTAAACTCATTTAAAATGATTGTGAGATGAATAGCATATCCCCTCAGCGGTAACTACAGGGTTAGGTTTCCTGTATGTTTAGTTGGGAGAAGAGGAGTAGATTGTGCTGTCAGAACATTTACTGACAGGTATGTCGTGAAATATTCTAATCCACATATATAAATTATCAGGTAAATATAAAGCCTAACAAATAAATTCTAATAAAGAAAAGAGCAATGGTAAAATAACAGTGCTGTCACAAAGAATGTACTCGAAATCCCCCTTTGTTTTATGCTTCGTCTGCAAATTGTAACGTTTCCACGTTAAATATAAGCCACTGCATAAATACAAGCGTTTCCACAACACATTAAAACGGGTATTGCATTTCTAAGAAAAACATTGAGAGGCACACTGCGTAATGACCTAAATTAATCCTAACATTAATTATACTACGTTACCAAAACGAACGAACAGATGGACTCAAATAGAAAGAGAGAGGAGCGAATGAAAACAAGGACACATGCAACACGCGTCGCGCGATACACAATTACTACTATCACGCGTGTAAGGCCACATGCACTAACTTTTTTTTCAGACGGACAGTGATAAAAACACTAACCTTCCCAGAGTTAGGTTTTAAAATCCTGAAAAAACGCTTATTAGAAAAGATAACATTAGATGGGTTTACGTTTGAAAACATTACAGTACCCAGACAGCACATCTTCGAAACAGGAGGTAGAAGAAATTGCATATTTTGAACGCAGCCACTTAGCTCTTTTAAAATTGTATAATTGGGTTCCTTAGGGCTTGATGACAAAGAATATGTAAAACGTTATGCAAATAGTCTAGGAATTAACAAGTTATAGCCAAAATAAAATGATGGTGCTGTCAGACAACACCCAAAATCAGAATCGCTCAGTGGTAGATTTTTTAAACCACCATTGTACGGGAAATGGGCCACAAGTTACATTTGAACTGATTGGCTGGAATGATATGTAAGGCTAAACACGATTAGTCGGACTATAAATGCTATCCTTGGTTGTTAGGGGAGACGTAGGAAGGTAAAATTTTTTCAAACACTTGTCGAAACGTGGCTCCATTGGCCAGACTCGCTGATATAATCACTTAGGAGCGTTAGTTCGAGACGACTAGTTCAAATAAGCTTGATAAAGCAACAGTGCGTTGAAGCCAGCTCATATTTTTGCTAAATAAAAGCCTGGAACATAAGCAGCTGGGAATTTGTGCCAGTATTTGTGCCAGAATTCATTGCTAGTCAACGTATCTGTGTTTATTCTATGAATTGTGGTAAGCTTGAAACATTCAGTATCTTTTAATGAAAATTGAATGTGAATTGTTAATTTATGCCTGTATATATGTGTAGTTCAGTAGCAAACATGATGTAAAGCCTATAATGCTCCAGCCTGAACAGAAGGTGTCGGAGGAAAGTAAAACGGCATGGAATGGCCAAACAGTACACTGACACCTAGATGATTGACTAGAAAGAAATAATGCTGGAAGTGCAGAGGCGTGGTAACCATTAAGGAGGTTAATACTGGTATAAAGTATTTCAGATGAAGCTGACAGTTGGCCTAACGCTCTGAACTCAATGTTTGTGATGTATTGTGCTCAGTGTAGAACTAGAGTATCAATTAGTTATGAAGTAGAAGGTACATCCTTCTTGTTTTCAGGGACTGTGGTCTTGACGTTATTGAGCAGCACCTGGTCAGAGCTTTGCTGAAATCCAGAGTCGGACAGCATACTCCTTGGTCCATTTAGCTATCAGTGAGGTGTCTCCAGAGCCCAGGGGAGAAATCGAGCAGAGGAGTCTTTTCCTGCCGCCATCACGCAAGATAAGCTGATGTGGCCAGCTAAGCTCAACATTATGTACCCCCATCTTAACATGACAGTGTAAAATACAATTAAGAGGGGAATTGAATTGTTTTAATATCAGGAACTGAGAACATCTCCAATACTAGTTCCAATAAAGACAAACTATTGAAGTCATAATGACAAATACCAACAGAGCTTGAACAAAACAAAACCAGTATTACCTCATATTACTACTACACAACTGACACACATAGGATACTTTTAATAATATATGTCACTACAATATTCATATTGATAAATTCTGTACATATAACTTGTAATTAAAATTGATTGTGATTCCTGGTTCCCTTTGTATTTGAATCAGGACACATATACATTCATGACAGCAATGAATACATATTGTTATTTGAAAAGTTATCAGTGACTCCTTTAAGATATCCTTGTAGAGTGTTTTATGTATGTGAGTGTCACAGTGTTGTCAAGTGTAGTGGAATAAATTAAATTGTTTATCTGTCTGTTGTTGTTATGACTTACACTTCATCATACACATACCCTAGACACATAACGTAGTCATCACACTATTCCAGAATAATTCTGACTGAGGTATACATATGTGGCAGCAAGTAAGGTTATATATAATACACTACTCTTATTAGATATATATATATACCTTCACAGCTGATCTCAGTCAGTACACTAAGTCCCCTATAAATATTTATAACATCCCACTTCACCACATATATTGGGGTCTCGCTCTTGGGATTTTGAATCTTTACCTATTAAAAATAGTGGGGGTAATTCACTTCAGGGAATATAAGAATTAAAAGTATCCTTGGGTGGAATTAAATAAGGTTGTGCTCACGGTGCCTGTGTTGTCCATTAGATATATATTTAGAGATTGAATTGTTGGTTAGACATTGTATAAATTTACCTGATAGACAATGGCGAACCTGGCCAAATTTCGATCTGCTGCTGTTCAGACTGCAAAAGAGTTAGGATTAGATGGGCAAGTTATGGTTGCCTATGTCACTACGGAATGTGACAAATTTATTGAACGCGAAGAAAGAAGGTTTGAAGCCGAAAGAAAGTTAGAGGCTGAAAAAGAAATTAAGAGGTTGCAGATTGAGGCTGAGGCTAAGAAATTGGAAGCAGAAAGAGAAGACAAAAGATTAGCTGCAGAAAGGGAAGCCGAGGAAAGAAGACAGGCTGCAGAAAGAGAAGAGAAGAAATTAGCTGCAGAAAGGGAAGAGAAGAAATTAGCTGCAGAAAGGGAAGCAGAAGAAAGAAGATTGACTGCAGAGAGGGAAGCAGAAAAGGAGGAGAAGAGATTACAAAGGGAACATGAGTTACGACTAAGGGAGTTTGAGTTTCAAGGCCATGCTCCTGAAAATGGTGCCAGTCCCTTTGCCTCTGATGCCACTGCTAGCCAGGGAGCCTCAACCTCAGCTATGAATTTTCATTTAGATCATTTTGTTGAGAAAGACGATGATATAGAGAGCTATCTAAATAGGTATGAACTATTAGCTACCACGTATGGGTTAGAGAGAGAAAGGTGGAGCTTAAAGTTATCTGAAGGACTTCGTGGGGCAGCTTATGAAGTTTTTGCAAAAATGAGCAGAGGTGATCAGGAAAATTATGACATGCTAAAGCAGGCTCTTTTGTTAAGATATGAAAAGAATGCAGAATTTTATAGGAAAAAAATTTAGGAATGCTAAACTACTGTCAGGTGAAACCTATCACCAGTTCTCTGCACGAATAGAGACATACTTGGAGAAATGGACTTCTCTGGGGAAAACCCAAGATCTTAAGGAAATGGTCCTTATAGAGCAACTAAGAGAGTCCATGGCTCCAGACCTGAGAAAGTTTCTCATGGAACAAGGTGCAGAGAGGCTGGGTGAGTTGCTAAATGTTGCTGAAAGGTATCAAGCAGCTCAAGCAGAGGTAACAGGTAATAAAAAGAAACAAGTGGATAACTTTAGGGCACCACAGAACTTTAATAAATTTGATCCTAGGGATCAAAACAAAGGTAAGCACCAGTTTGATAGGCCACGGTATGAAAATAAAAATAAATTCCCACAATTCGATGAAAGGAAATATGATGAAAGAAAATCTTTCAACCAAGGAAAAAGGTGGTGTAAAAATTGTCAGATGGACAATCATGACACTGACCGTTGCAGAAGGAAACCTGTGTATATGGCCACTCTTCAGGTCAGGTCGACCTCAAGACAGGAGGAGGATATTATGTTAGATACCACTCCAGAAGAGATGAGGAAGGCACAGGCTGGGGATAAAACACTCAAGCCTTGTTTCAGAAAATTGTCAACTTGTCATACAACTCCAGGCAAGGGAGATTTTTACATGAAAAACAAGTTGATGTATAGGAAGACTGGAGCTAGATCCAAAGGTCAGGGACAACTGGTACTTCCTAAAAGATATAGGGCAGACTTAATAAGGAGCCTACATGTGAAACCAGATGGGGACCATGAGAAGATAGGTACCATCATTCAAAAGGTGGCTCACAATTATTATTGGCCCAAAGCAAGATGGGACATTGAGAATTTTGTAGAAAGGTGTAGCATAGCACATGAGGGAACACCCACAAGTGGGAACATGGATCAGGACCTGGACACGCCACGGGGCAAAATTAGGCCTGATAATAAAAAGAAAAATAGATTTGATAAATTGGACCAAATGGAATGGGAAGCCCCTTTTCACGGACAAGCTTCACTTAACGGTTTTACAATGGCCACTATGCGGAGAGTGCAAAAAGATGTCTTACCCCAGGATAAGCCGACAATCCCTCAATCGGACTTAAACAAACTGGAGGAAGAGGATGTAGAGAGGAAATCTCTCATCAAGAATTTTAAGTGGGGAGACAACCCCAAGAGAAAAATTGGTAGCGGTCGTTTTGTGAATGATAATTCTGGGAAGAAAAATCATCACTATAAAGCTTCGAGTGGAAGAGACCATACCGGTGCATGGACAAATAGGTCCACACAATTAAAGGTCCATATGTAGCTTTGTTAAGAACGTGGACTGATGAAAAGGCAGAGGAAAACATTACATCTTCATACCACTATGTGAATGAGCTGACCACTCGTTTAAAAACTGGCTGGAAACTTGCCAATGAAAATTTGAAACAAGCCAGGAAGAAACATGCTGCCTATTATAACAGGAAGGCGAAAGACAGAAATTTGGCTGTGGGAGAGAAGGTACTGCTTCTTTTGCCCGGGAGTCAGAATAAGTTACAGATTGGATGGCAGGGTCCATATACAGTTTTAGAGAAGGTATCTAGAACAAATTATAAGATAGATAAGAAGGGGAAAGAAAAAATCTATCATGTGAATCTCCTGAAGAAACATTTGGAAAGAGAACATCAGGAAGAGACACACTTGTTGACCTTGTCCATCGCCATGGAGATGAAAAAGGAACCACTTTCATCATTTGAATATCCATTACACCCCTGTGAGACAGCAGCACAGGTGAAAATCAGTACACATTTAACGAAAACTCAGAAAGAGAGAGTGCAACAGGTTCTAAATAATCATGCAGAGGTGTTAACAGACCGACCAGGGCATACAAACCTATTGGAATATGATATGAAACTGATAGACCCCACACCTGTCTGTATGAAACCATATTCGATTCCGTTTGCTAAGGAGAAAGCTTTGAAGGAAGAGATAGACTATCTATTGAGGGAAGGAATTATTTCACACAGTGAATCTTCGTATAGTTCCGGTGTTGTACTCTTAAGGAAGACCTCTGGAGAACATAGACTCTGTATAGATTACAGGAGACTGAATGCTATTACAGAAGGACAGGTGGATCCATTGCCGGATACAAATCAGCTGTTTGCCAGACTAAATAAAGCTAAATATTTCTCCAAAGTGGATCTGAGTAAAGGATACTATCAGATTCCAGTAAAGCCTGAGGTTAGACCATACCTAGCTTTTAGTACCTCAGAAGGACACTATGAGTTTAATAGATTGCCATTTGGATTGAAGAATGCGCCTAGTGTCTTATCTAGAATGATGAGAAAATTGTTGGATGTAAACATTTCGGAGGAACGTAATGAATCCCTGAGTTGCCTCTTTGATTGAGGATATTCCGAATGTTTCATACAGGATAATAAGAAGATTATGGGACCCACTACGAAAACTCTGCTATCACCAGGTATATGTTATCTCCTCATAACGTACATTTTGAGGGAAATATAATGTTCTCTGGACATGTCATTGCGCAGACTCAGAGAAGAGAAATGGTGAATACGGGTTGCGAAGCAGCATTAAGACAAGCACTCACACTTGCGGCTGTTCAGTAACATAACCGAAATATATTATTGGTTGTAGAAGTCTGAGGCAGATTTCATGAGTAGTGCCTACTCTGAATGGACCCAACTACATAAAACCATGATAGCACCACAGCAGAGTAAAGTCAAGTTGACTTACATTTATCTATGTGTATATAGAATAAAGGACTGACATGGGATGTCTGTTTTAAGAGGGGAGGTGTCGTGAAATATTCTAATCCACATATATAAATTATCAGGTAAATATAAAGCCTAACAAATAAATTCTAATAAAGAAAAGAGCAATGGTAAAATAACAGTGCTGTCACAAAGAATGTACTCGAAATCCCCCTTTGTTTTATGCTTCGTCTGCAAATTGTAACGTTTCCACGTTAAATATAAGCCACTGCATAAATACAAGCGTTTCCACAACACATTAAAACGGGTATTGCATTTCTAAGAAAAACATTGAGAGGCACACTGCGTAATGACCTAAATTAATCCTAACATTAATTATACTACGTTACCAAAACGAACGAACAGATGGACTCAAATAGAAAGAGAGAGGAGCGAATGAAAACAAGGACACATGCAACACGCGTCGCGCGATACACAATTACTACTATCACGCGTGTAAGGCCACATGCACTAACTTTTTTTCAGACGGACAGTGATAAAAACACTAACCTTCCCAGAGTTAGGTTTTAAAATCCTGAAAAACGCTTATTAGAAAAGATAACATTAGATGGGTTTACGTTTGAAAACATTACAGTACCCAGACAGCACATCTTCGAAACAGGAGGTAGAAGAAATTGCATATTTTGAACGCAGCCACTTAGCTCTTTTAAAATTGTATAATTGGGTTCCTTAGGGCTTGATGACAAAGAATATGTAAAACGTTATGCAAATAGTCTAGGAATTAACAAGTTATAGCCAAAATAAAATGATGGTGCTGTCAGACAACACCCAAAATCAGAATCGCTCAGTGGTAGATTTTTTTTAAACCACCATTGTACGGGAAATGGGCCACAAGTTACATTTGAACTGATTGGCTGGAATGATATGTAAGGCTAAACACGATTAGTCGGACTATAAATGCTATCCTTGGTTGTTAGGGGAGACGTAGGAAGGTAAAATTTTTTCAAACACTTGTCGAAACGTGGCTCCATTGGCCAGACTCGCTGATATAATCACTTAGGAGCGTTAGTTCGAGACGACTAGTTCAAATAAGCTTGATAAAGCAACAGTGCGTTGAAGCCAGCTCATATTTTTGCTAAATAAAAGCCTGGAACATAGGCAGATGGGAATTTGTGCCAGTATTTGTGCCAGAATTCATTGCTAGTCAACGTATCTGTGTTTATTCTATGAATTGTGGTAAGCTTGAAACATTCAGTATCTTTTAATGAAAATTGAATGTGAATTGTTAATTTATGCCTGTATATATGTGTAGTTCAGTAGCAAACATGATGTAAAGCCTATAATGCTCCAGCCTGAACAGAAGGTGTCGGAGGAAAGTAAAACGGCATGGAATGGCCAAACAGTACACTGACACCTAGATGATTGACTAGAAAGAAATAATGCTGGAAGTGCAGAGGCGTGGTAACCATTAAGGAGGTTAATACTGGTATAAAGTATTTCAGATGAAGCTGACAGTTGGCCTAACGCTCTGAACTCAATGTTTGTGATGTATTGTGCTCAGTGTAGAACTAGAGTATCAATTAGTTATGAAGTAGAAGGTACATCCTTCTTGTTTTCAGGGACTGTGGTCTTGACGTTATTGAGCAGCACCTGGTCAGAGCTTTGCTGAAATCCAGAGTCGGACAGCATACTCCTTGGTCCATTTAGCTATCAGTGAGGTGTCTCCAGAGCCCAGGGGAGAAATCGAGCAGAGGAGTCTTTTCCTGCCGCCATCACGCAAGATAAGCTGATGTGGCCAGCTGAGCTCAACATTATGTACCCCCATCTTAACATGACAGTGTAAAATACAATTAAGAGGGGAATTGAATTGTTTTAATATCAGGAACTGAGAACATCTCCAATACTAGTTCCAATAAAGACAAACTATTGAAGTCATGATGACAAATACCAACAGAGCTTGAACAAAACAAAACCAGTATTACCTCATATTACCACTACACAACTGACACACATAGGATACTTTTAATAATATATGTCACTACAATATTCATATTGATAAATTCTGTACATATAACTTGTAATTAAAATTGATTGTGATTCCTGGTTCCCTTTGTATTTGAATCAGGACACATATACATTCATGACAGCAATGGATACATATTGTTATTTGAAAAGTTATCAGTGACTCCTTTAAGATATCCTTGTAGAGTGTTTTATGTATGTGAGTGTCACAGTGTTGTCAAGTGTAGTGGAATAAATTAAATTGTTTATCTGTCTGTTGTTGTTATGACTTACACTTCATCATACACATACCCTAGACACATAACGTAGTCATCACACTATTCCAGAATAATTCTGACTGAGGTATACATATGTGGCAGCAAGTAAGGTTATATATAATACACTACTCTTATTAGATAATATATATACCTTCACAGCTGATCTCAGTCAGTGCACTAAGTCCCCTATAAATATTTATAACATCCCACTTCACCACAAGGTACATGGGTGTACCAAAGATATTAAGCCTATGCAGGCGCATGCTGATAATTGATAGAGTGGAAGGAGCGGAGCATAACTGTTTATATAACTTTAGTGTAATTTTATTGCTTGCTTGATGTAAAGACCGTCTTTTTGATTCTCAGTTTCAGGGATACCGACTTGCTAGAGCAGACTCCAGTCATGCGAAGAACGTCATAGTCTCTTCGATCTAGAGGGTTTCTGAATACAGCTAGCATCACGAGTTGTCAACCCCTACACCTGATACAAAACCCTTTTCTGTCAACGCCATTCTCTCTAACGGGAAATTACGCTCACGCAGTGTGCAACGAGCCAACGCTAAATCTGAAATCATCTATTGTAGTAGTAGTCTCCTACTCACCTATTGATCGCCAGTCAGAGCATGGCGGCTTCCAGCATATCAATCAGCCCAGCGTCTATAGCAGAATTTCAATCACCAGCTTTTGTGTGCCTAAACGGGGCATTCAGTCAAGTCAGTCCACTATTCCTTGTCGATTTCACTACTATTGTCCAACTCGACAAATACTCTACACTCTAACTCAACCACGACAAAGTGACAGAAAAGAATTCACGTTTATTTCATTTTGTGTAGTTATTATAAGTGACTATTATTAATATTATACGACTAAACAATTTAATAGCTATTAACGACAGGCGATATTTTTTAAGTGCGCGTATGGATAATTTAATACAAATAGACATTGTACGCTGATCGCTAACACGAGCCAGGGGCGGGGAGGGCGCATACCTTCACCTGACCTAGACACGCCGCGCTAGCGCAAGCTGACCGGATATGAATAGGCTAAAGACACCGTGTGCCTTTTAAATTTAATCAGGACTGACGGAGTGGATAAGAGATCGTCTTGTCCCTGTCAGTGTACATATATGTAGCGATATAGAAAAGTAGCATTTTTTTCATAAATGTTTCTGTATTCTTAAGCAGACCTGATCAAGGGAAACCAGCGGTCTTTTTCTTCATTTACTGATTGATTAATGTTGTCTTTTTCTTGGCTTACGTGTCCCCAAGTTCATTTGTGAACAGGATTGATCAAAGAGACAAATAAACATTTAACTAGTAAATTTAACTGGACATAAAAACCCAGAAATATTTGTTCAATTTTATCAGCCCACTGTGGTGTAAAACAAATAACATTACTCCTAACTTTTGACAGTCTTTTCCAAATGGATTTTATCCAGAAGAGTTACGCTGTTTTAAAAATTGGCACTCACAACAGAGCCAGCCGATAGGATTTACCATCATTTATAAATTGTAACATTTTTAGCAACCAGATGTTTCCCAATACTGGAAGTATTTTCCTCTGTTTACTGTGAACTCCAAGATCTCGGTTTTTCTACACTAACTATTTGAAGTGACATTTGTTCATCCAGGAATAAACCACCAAATTAGGCGTCCACCTTATTAGTTATTAGGGGGTGGACTGGGGCCAATTTGGAAGATAAAACACTGGCAATTTTATATTCAGGATAATTGTATTCCCAAGGGATCACCAAGAGTAGGTAAGGAGTGAGTGAGTGGCCACGTATGACAAAGAGAGTGAATATTTTTTTTTGTTACAGGAATTTTATCATCTTTGATTTTGCTTTAAAATTGTTTACTTTACTGAGTAGCATTTATTAGGAACTTCGTTTACCTTACTGTCTATTCTGTAACATAGTGCTAACCTTTGACCTTTGGGTTATTAACGTTTTGGGTTCTTTTTCTCCAGAGGGGGAGGGCACATTTATTCTGTTATTTTCATATGTGTGTTAATCTGATTTTATTTGATCTGTCTTTAGATATTTGATGTTGTCAAGTTTAATGATAATAAACAACAAAGAAAACTTACTTTGTGTGTTGGTCAGACCCATACCCAAGTAACCGTAGTTTTTCACTTTTGTGTGTCTTGTTGTCACATAGCTCTGTGTGTGTGTGTGTGTGTGTGTGTGTGTGTGTGTGTGTGTGTGTGTGTAGTTAAACTTATATTTCTATGTATAGGGAGGGAAAGATTGTCTTGTACTAAATTATAGTCGTATAGATAGGATGGAATAGAGAACCTTACTCATTCCATAGGCATATCTTCTCCTTAAACTATCACCTGTGAAAATCTATTTCTCACACCTTTCTCTCTCACGTACTTATCAACATCCACTCTACTCAGACGGGCTAAAAATAACTCAAACCTATCCGTACGACACAGCTATACATTAACTTTCTTGATTTTGAAAAGGCTTTCGACAGCCTATGGAAAATACTGAGGGCTTATGAAATTTCCAGCTGCATTGTTTCCATCATAGATAACCTGTATTCTAACTTTACATGCAGTGTTGCATTGAATAATCTAACTTTCGAAGTGAAAACTGGAGTACGACAGGGATGCCCCTTATCAACAACATTATTTTTGACAGCCATAGATTGGGTGATGCGCCAGACAACAGAGGGCAGTCCAAGAGGAATTAGATGGACAACGTTTTCTACACTGGAAGACCTGGAATATGCAGATGACATTGCACTACTCGCACATACGCATCAATACATCCAAGAAAAAACCGATAGACTGAAGAGGTATAGCCAACAGGTTGGTCTGAACATCAATCTGAAGAAGACAAAGGTCATGACACTCAATGTGGGCAATCCTGAGCCAATAACAATAAGGAACCAGAAGTTAGAACAGACAGACACATTTACTTACGTAGGATGCATGGTAACACCTGATGGCGGAACAAGCAAGGACATTAACAACAGAATGAATAAAACGAGAACAGTAAATAAATATAAATATTAGACAAACATAAAGGTATGTTGTCAGGCACTCGTAAGAAATAAAGAAGTAGAACACTAGACAACAGAAAAACAACAGACGTGAGTGGCTTACCCAGGATTCGAACCCTGGACCTTCCGTGCGACAACACCACTTAGCGAGAACAGCCTTTTCTAGTCTCAACAACATTTGGAAGTCTTCCCAGTACAGCACAAACACCAAATTAAGACTGTATGAGAGCTGTGTACTTTCTGTGCTTCTCTATGGCGCGGAATGCTGGAGAGTAACAGAGAAGGAAATGTCGAAACTGTCCTCCTTCCACACAATCTGCCTAAGGAAAATTCTCCAAATCTTTTGGCCAAACACCATCAGCAACCAAGAACTACTTATTCGGAGTAACCAGGAGGACATGTACACCATCATAGCTGACAGATGCTGGAGTTGGGTTGGCCACGTCCTCAGACGGGACCCTGATACCATCACAAGAACAGCTATGCTATGGACCCCCGAAGGAAAGCGAAAGAGAGGCCGACCAAAAACAACTTGGCGGAGAACTGTGGAGGCCGAGATGCAAAGAATGAACCACAGTTGGGGCATTGTACAAAGGATGGCCGCCGACCGAACAAAGTGGAGTTAATTCGTTGCTGCCCTACAAGACGCCACCAGGCTTGATTGCCACTGACTGCTTTGACGGTTGTCTGCTATGGATCAAAGAAGAAGAAGACATATCTCACTACTCTCCAGAAATCATTTCTCTCCATATAATTTCATTAGTGACTCTATTTCCTCTACTTTCACATTTCTCATCCATGTTCTGTCTAAACTCAGACATTCTCTATTTATCCATACTCGCGACAAATCTACACCACGGTAAATGGAGTCCTAGTAACAGTAGACACTCTAATCCACTGTAAATGGAGCCATAGTAACAGTAGACACTCTAAACCACGGTAAATGAATCTCCAGTAACAGAAGACACTCTAAACAATGGTAAATGGAGCCCTAGTAACAGTAGACAATGTACACCACTGTAAATAGAGCTCAAGTAACACGGGACAATCTACACTCCGGTAAATAGAGCCCAAGTAACAGTAGACAATTTACACTCTGGTAAATGGAGCTTAAGTAACAGCGGGCACTCTGTACTACTGTAAATGGAGTCTAAGTAACAATAGAGATTCATAAACGGTAGCATTTTACAAAATATGTATATATACAACTCGGATTCCCAACCTGGGATACTAGTAGCCCCAGGTGTACGAGAAGCTTGTCTTGGGGGTTTAGAGAACATTTAGTAAGTAACTACGTAATACTGCTGGAGTATTCAAACAGTTGTAGTGTTAGTTTTAAAAAGAAATTTAAAAAAGTTGAGGATTCTGAAAGAGAACGGCGAGTCGTGGTCTCAGTCATACCCAATGTATCTACAAGAAACAAACTGGATGCTGAACATGATATGTGGGCATCTCTTTCAAAAACTGTACAAAGAATTAAACTGTTGGTTGGCAATAAACAGAATCAAGAGTCACAATAATTGTTTTGAATGTGCTCTTATAAAATAACTTTCGCGAATTCCTTAATGTGTGACATTTCTTAGGCTATTTCCGCTAGCTCCGCTGTTCGTCCACTAACTTTAATTCCAACTTGTAATTCCATATCCTAGCTCTTGCGCACAAGACCAGTGCCCGTCAGTCGCTAAAAAGTGAGTGGGCTCTAGTAACAAACTCTTCGACTCCGTGTTGGATGTCCGGTGATAAGAGAAACCGTGGCTTTCGGTTGGTCGTCTAATAGAGAAATTATCCACCCCTTTGTTACAGATTTATCTTTCATTTTACGGCTTCCTGGAGCTACGCCTTTTGTTTCCTTGTCGTACGGCGGTTTGCTTCAATCTCTTTCTTCATTGCTTCGCCACGCGGATAATCCAAGCTTCTAACCGCCGTCAAAAGTATACAATTCGGTAAGAAGCACTCCTCTGCAAATCTCATCCACACGGATTTGTCTCGGAAGTCGTTTATTATCAATCGCTCCCGCGAACAAGCTATTTTGCCTCAGATGTGGTGACGCCAGGTGTTTAAACAGGAGATTTAGGTATCAAAAGAATTCAAATATCTCCCATGTTGCAATACCCAACGCTGGACAATAGTTGTCTCACTGAACCAGGTGTTTTCTAAAAGATAACGTTCCATCAAAGCGCATAGATGGAAAATATACAAATTGTGATTAAAGAATACTGATAGAGCAAAGAGGGATAAATAAAATGATAACAGTAATGAAAAAGGTAACAACAACTCATCACAGCAGCAACAATCTGTCTCCGCTTTGTTCTGTCGGCGGTCATCCTTAGGGTGGTGCTCCAGCGGTGGTTCATTCTTTACATCTCTGCTTCCACAGTTCTCCGCCAGGCAAGTTGTTTGTGGTCGGGCTCTAGTTCGCCTTCCTGGGTTCATAGCATGGCAGTTGTTATGAAGATCTCGGGGTCTCTTCTAACGTTAGAAACTTGAGGATTGGTAGAAGGAAATCGTATAAAGAAAGTTGAGGGAAGAGGAAGGGATACGAAATAATGCAAGAAAAGAAAGAAAGAGGAAAATACGTCAATGATGGACAGAAAGAGATCCCCCCCGGATAAAAATTGAATAAACAATAAATAAAATTCTCACGGATGAAAAAAAAAAATGCAATTCGTTAGGACGTAGACGAGGAGAAGTCGAGAGACGGTGAAAAAGATTTGTTAGTTGGGGGCGTGGTTTTCTCACGATTATCTCGCCACAGAGACCACGCGCCCGAAGATAAGGTCGCATATCCGGTGTCATCTCGTATATTTACCTGTGTGACTGGCACCACAGACGACATTGCACACTTCTTTACCCCTGTCAACTTGAAAACACTTGTAGGGATCTTGTCTAGTCTGTGCCGTCCATTTTTTTTTTTTTTTTTGTCGTCAGAATCGTCTACGTTGAGGAAACTCAAATATTTAAATCATGGTTTCCTGTTTTGTTTTCTTGTCATTTTCATAATCATTAATAATTCGTTGACATCGTCATCAATATAGACAAAGGACTAAGTGATGTCACTAAACTGGGTTTCAGCTTTATTAGGTGGAGTGACCAGTGTCCTACCCTAAGTCAAGAGCAGAGCCAATACCCTTTTTAATATGTTGGTAGACTTGAGCTAGGTCGATACTCTATGGTGTAGAAATATGAACATTGAACAAGCAGATGGAAGGAAGAAACAGACCCTTGAGATGCGGATAGATAGAAGAATGTGGCGCTTCTCACGGAAAGAGAAGAAAACAAATAAAGAGGTCATAGAAAACATGACAAAAATTAACAAAAAAGATCAACATTAGATAGCTACAATATTGTAGCCATTTCAAAAGACATAGGACCTTACTGAAGACCGTAATGGAAGGAAGTGTTGAAGACAGACGTACAAGAGGAACACAGTGCTATAAGTGGGAAAATAATATCAAAGGATGCACAGGAAAGAGTCTATCAGAGTGTACCATCAAGACGGATGTCACGGAGTGTTTTGAGGGTATTTTGCATGTATGAATGTTCCCATGCTCCAGCGGGAGTTTATTAGTCATTTGAGTTGTTGTGAATTGGAAATGCTTGCCTTGTAATATTTTAGTTACAAGCAATGTTGTGAGCAGAGATCAAGAAAAGCTGCTAGCTATAGTTAGGCGTGAATGAAGATCAGTGGAGTGTGGAAGGTTTTCACGTGTTTGGTGAATACAAATGAAAGGGGTCAGTCAGAGAGAGATGTGTGTTGGGTCAGTAGTGTGTTGAGTTAGTAGAGAGTTGAGTCAGTAAACAGGAGACAGCGAAGAGCGTACAGAAGAGAAAGGTGAATGTCTATAGTAGTGCGCGAGTAGAGGGCCAGAGTTGTACAGTAGATTTATGTAGTAGCCTATTTTGTGTCTGTAGATATTCCGAGGATCAGAGTGATCGTAGAATACTCGGGATTTGTTATGTCTCCAATATTTGTAATGGCCCTGCGCACATTGTGTCTTATTTGTGATATTATATATTCACGGAGATTGATATGGTTGTTGGGGTTACTCCTTAGACAGTGAGCTAGACGAGTGGTGTATAAGTGTTGTCTGACTTTGTACATCCACCCACATACACCCTACTCGTCACAACAAGAGACAGGAAAGAGTTTACCAGAGTGCACCATCAAGACAAGAGACAGGAAAAAGTCTACCAGAGTGCATCATCAAGACAAGAGACAGGAAAGTCTACTCGAGTGCACCATCAAGACAAGAGACAGAAAACGTTGGAGATTCAGTGCAGCAAACCTTCGTTGTAGAGATGACAGCTGATGATCATGATGATGATGATGATGATGATGAGACAGGCACGTGACGCTGCAAGTTTCAAACCCACGCTCTAACCACACTGCCAATAGGACGCTCCACTCGTCTTCTATGAAAGTGTATTTTACCTGAAGGGAGAGACCATTTATTACAAAAATATTACGTTTGATACATGGCCTAGAAATGAGAGTTATCAAGTCAGGTGACCCCTTTTCTAGGTCACATGACCGTGCTATATTTAGAAAGCAACAAAACTTGTTATACGTGAGAATACAGATATTTCCAAGTCCGGATATAGGAGAGAGAGAGTTGCGTTTAACAAAACTATGATTGTAACATAAGTGGCTAAATATAATGAAAACTCGATTGCTTCTAAGTTAGGGAAGGCTAAAGAAACGGGGACAGAACTGACCACCCGGCCTTAAAAAAGCTGAGATGTAGGACACGTGACGTCTCGAACACTATATTCCTCTACGATAGTATCTAACTTCCGGTGTTATGTCTTGCGGGTCGCACTAATGACCCGTCATCGAGGCATCACTTTTTGGTGGTGCCTAGATGGCAGGGAGGATAGTGTGATTCACTTGCATAGCTAGGCGGGGTTGTCGCACGGAAGGTCCTGGGTTCGAGTCCTGGGTAAGCCACTCACGTCTGTTGTTTTTCTGTTGTCTAGTGTTCTACTTCTTTATTTCTTACGAGAGCCTGATAACATACCTTTATATTTGTCTCATATTTATTTGACTGTATATGTATGTTGTAACTGTTGACATCTGTTTATTTTGCATGTATGTGTAAATTAACTGGAAACAGCTTGCCAGCCGTTATGGAGACTATGACTGTTCTACAGTCGATGATTCAACTGCGACAGACACTGCACAGAGGAAGTGTATATTTTTATTGCTAACTGAACATAGATTTTATACATACCGCTCAAAAGCTTAAAAAAAAAGGGAGAATTTTTTTTTTCTTTCGCTATGTCGAATCCCCCGCCACTTGACCAAAAATAACAATGTGTAACAAAGAACAGACCTCTTGCCTTAGTGGTTCATGAAACACGGATTTTCCTAAGAGTATTATGCACAGAAAAACGAGCCACGATTCCTCCCCTGAAAACGTAAACACTGCCTCGGTTAACGGATGTTTGAATAAGTAGGGGAAGTAAGAGTGTAATGTTGCTGATACAAGAACCTAGAGTCAGGCAAGTACATTACCACCCCTTGTATTGTTATTTAAAATCCTCATAAATCCCATTGTACAAGCATGTTGTGTTAAGTACGTATACCAGTGGTTAGTAGTAACTTAGATGCTACAGTTTTGTTTGCTGAAAGTGAACAGGGCTTACAAGAACTAGTCAAGCAAGTAAGTAGCATAAGTCATGAATGGACATTAACATCTAGAAAACTAAAGCTATGATAACTAGCAAAGCAGACGATAAGCCGACATTAAAGATAAGAATAAATTGGAAAATCCTTGAATAAGTCAAGAGTTTCGCATATCTTGGTCATATAATAACAGAAAATGGCAGATGTGACACAGAAATCAAGAAGAGAATAGAAATGGCCACAGCTAAATTAAACAACTTGAGACAAATGCTGACATCCAAATAATTAACTCACAAATTCAAACTGAGAATCATCAAATGCTTTATATATTCGTACGGTGTAAAAACAAGGAAAAAGAACAAGCAATTGGAAGACAGAATTGAAGCTCTCGAGATGTGGATATTTAGAAGATGGAGCGCATCTCATGTTAGAAGAATGGAGCGCATCTCATGTTAGAAGAATGGGGCGCATCTCATGTTAGAAGAATGGGGCGCATCTCATGTTAGAAGAATGGGGCGCATCTCATGTTAGAAGAAGAAACCAGATTACGAGGTCATAGAAAACATAAGAATGAAAGGCAATTAATGATCAAAATTAGACAGCTAAATTATTTTGGCCAAATAATATGGCTTAAAGATGCCAACCAAAAATGACCATCAATGATGAGGAAATTGAAAATGTCACAAATTTTGAATATCTTGGCTCCATAATTAACAACAATGGAGACTGCTCAAAAGAGGTCAGAAGGAGATTGGCCATAGCAATGCAGAGGTTAAATAAAATGAAGAACCTATGGCATAACACCAGCAAATTAATAAAAGTAAAACTGCTGAGAACGTGCATCTTTCCGGTAGCAACGTATGGATGTGAATCATGGACCATTACTCAAACATTAAAGAAAAAAATCGAATCTTTCGAAGCAAAGTGTTGTAGTGGATTTGATGGTATTGTATGATGGTGATATTACTAAGTGTAATGCATGAGGTCAGCTATGAAGGCTCCTGAGATAAAATGTAGCTGTGAATTGTCAGAAGGCCCTTCTTGCTACCACTACGACCTCACACCTATCTTTTTTTACTAATGAATGTGGCTACGTTAAATGTCTAGGGTAATGATATGTAATGTGTTGTGGTAGTTTACATACACTCACACAAATATTTACTAAGCCTAATAATATTAATAAATGTTATAATACACTGAACTAACTCAAGTGTGTAAAAATTTTTGATAGTAATTTTCTTACATTTATTTGTTCTGAACCAAGGTTTTATTTTGGCCAGAACATATGAAAGGGTTAGCAATTATGAAAGAAATGCATGAATATTACATAATAAATGCAAGGTGTGTACATATATATGTTACTAGACTAGTTAATATTATTACTGTTTATAGTGTAATTTATTTTGGGAGAACATTTAATGGATGTGCTGTTGGGGTGGCCTCATCACTCTCTGTCTATGGTGACTACACATTGTCTATTTATTTGATGGAAATTTTATGGGTGTGTTAGCAAATAAGTTGAGTTGGTGAATTCTCAGCAGACCAGGCGCTCACGTAGCTTGAAGGTGTAGCTCTGGTGCTGAGATCTGGTGGCCCCACCTCTCCGTGCTTGGGGGAAATATCAGAAATATGGTGGCCCCACCTCTCCGTGCTTGGGGGCTATAATAGGCTGCTCTGACAAAATGTTACTGCACGGGTCCACTCTGGTAATAATCAACAACTCATTTGACACCACAGTGGTGCCAACTGAAACTCACAGCTCTGCAATCAAAGTATTAGTCATGTGTCAGAATTCCATCCTCTAACCATTTCTGGACACAACACTACACAACAACAACACCACATAGACGGGTCAGATCTTTCTGACCAAACAACACATCTTACCAAGTTGGTTTCACATAGGCTAAGTTCTCCCAGACTACAGATTCTGAAATATGTTCATTAGCTTCCTGCCATAGAATAGGATAGGTGATATGTTCCACTGATCTCAACACTTGATCTGTCCTTCATAATCCTTGCGGGAGTTTCTGTATTTTATTTGTCTCTAGACCCTGAACTGGGGCGGGGGGTCTAGAGCGAATCCTTACTTGTTGTAAGGGACAGATTATGCTATTGCAGTATCAAATCACTCGAAACCTTAAACAAATATTAAAATGTACAAAGAAATAATTTCAGTCTTACCAGAATTATGAATATAGAACACAGTTAAATGCTAGCAAAACTCAGCTGAGCTGCTGGCCTTATGATGGCGTCCCTCTAAATATTTCAATAGATTCTGGGAATTACACCACTTAATAATTCACTGTGTCTACAAGGACAACTTCTAATGAATGGCACAAAATGCGCGTCTGAGCGCCGATAATATCTTCATCTATGGCCAATCACTGCCTTTTCTTTTTTCAAATTCAAATATCCTACCAAAAGTCATTTCAGTCAGACCTCAGTCAAGTATGCCTTATTGTCTGTTGGTCCGTCCGTCTCTACTTGCGTTTCACAAAAAAACACACTTGTTTTTTGAACCAACCCTGCCTTCCCCTACACAATTTCGCCTTTAAAGTTATTTTTAGCCACAATTCACCCTCCCACCCCGTCTCTTCATTCCAACTAGATTTTAGCACTTGCGTCTTCAAGGCCACAATTTTTTGAAAATTAGTGACATGTTTTATTTCAATGCAGACGTTCGCTGATATGAACAACACAGTCTTTTGTCAATATCTTTCTTATTATCTGTCCGTCTGTATAAATGAAAGCATATTATTTCACTGCTCAAGATGGGCCATCCGGCCAGCTAGGTTTTATATTCCTAACATTATTATTAAGAAAAGTTACTTTTCAAACATTTTCTAGAATCTTCTGGAATTCATCACTGCATTCAAATAAACGGACTAAGTTATCGCAAAAGCGTCCAATAAATGACTGTGGCGTATAATATCCAAGGTCCCTTTTGTCGATTTCTTTACTTTATGTCAACTTGGGGAACGTGACTTTTTCCTCCTTTCCCCACCACTTGCGTCCTTTAGCCTTGCTAGTATCAAGCACGCGTTCAGTCAGATTTTTCCTTTTGATCTCCGTTCTCATCCCGTTCCGTTTTGCCTTCAAGTCTAACAATTTAATTTCCATGGCGGGTGATGACCCGCGGCGTGGGCGATCATGTATTCTAGCAGCTTACGCATTAGTTTTTATCCCTACGTTGTATCATTGGAGATATTTTAACGTTGTATCACGGTTAATTTTGTGACAAGTGTTACAGACAAATTCTCAGAATATCTTGGACCAAGAAGAAGAAAAATATAGACATCCTACACGACCTGAACATCGAGGAAAACTGGCTCATAAACAATATCATGTCTCGGAAACTGAAATACTCTAGGAAATGAATGGAAGTCAAAAGAAATCATCTCTAACATGAACAAACGATTCATCAACATGAACAAACGATTCATCAACATGAACAAACGATTCATCAACATGAACAAACGATTCATCAACATGAACAAACGATTCATCAACTCAAACGATTCATCAACATGAACAAACGATTCATCAACATGAACAAACGACTCATCAACCCAAATGTCTTGAGAAGAGTACAATTTTTTTTTTTTTTTTTTAAACCAGCGGCACTTTCGGCCCAACGACATGAAACAAATGTCAAGGCATTGCGAGGCTCGGGAGCCTGTGGACTTTCCTTCCAACCCGGTCAGGAGCTTGGCTCCTTCCCATCCACCGAAGGTTTAGGCTCAGGAGCCGCTCGGGTTATTCCAGTCCCCTGGTCGAAGGCACTTCTTCAAATGTCTAGCCAGGCCGGGAACCTGATCACCCGATCGCCTGCGCAGTGTGGTAACCATTACGCCAGCGCGGCTCCCTGAAGTAAAAGTTTAAAAAATGTCATGAGAAGTTCACCAATGTAGAACTGATGATCCCAGTTGAGGGATTATAATTTATTGAAATATTTTTTCCTAATTACGTCATACTCCTCCCTGGTCTCATGGGTAGTGAGATCGGATGTCTGGCCTTCTCGGATAAGGGCGAAAAACTAGGAGGTCCCGTGTGCAAGTTGCGCACGTTAAAAATCCCACGGCAGTTGGAAATCGTAAAGAGTAGGCCTATCAGGCCGCTGCCCTGGCAAAATTTAAAAATTAGGAAACCTACCCACCACAAAAATATTTATGGAATGTGTGATTTCTATACATTATATACACACATTGGGGTTCTCGCCGGTGCTACGGAGTTCGTGCACTGTACTGAGATCCTCCTTGTGTGATCTAAGGGAGGAGATCGGAGCACTGATAGCGTTGTCCGTGTGCAATGAAGATAGTCCTTACAAAACCAAAAACCAATCAGAACTGATGACACAAATCAGAAATGTGTCAGTGGAACAAGAGATGAGAAGATGATGATGGCAATGGATAGCATAGACTTTGAGGAAATCTATTGATAGCATTACAAGGCAGTCCTTGTTTGTGAATCCCCAGGGAAAGAGAGGCAGATGTAGACCACACACAAAAAATACACTGGGAACTGGAGACACGTGACATTGATGAATAAGACATGGAAGGACATTGAGAGGATGGCACAGAACAGGGGGACTTGTCACCAGGGAGACTTGTCAACAGAGGGACTTGTCAACAGAGGGACTTGTCAACAGGGGGACTTGTCAACAGAGGGACTTGTCAACAGAGGGACCTGTCAACAGGGGGACTTGTCAACAGAGGGACTTGTCAACAGAGCGACTTGTCAACAGAGGGACTTGTCAACAGAGCGACTTGTCAACAGAGGGACTTGACTTGTCAACAGTTTCTTGAAGGCCTATGCTCTGTGGGAAGCCGTAGGGCAATACATAATGATGACGATAATACTAATGATGATGATACAGATAATGATGATGCTACTGATGATAATAATGATAATGATGCGTAGCGGTGATATATGTTCTATTTCATTTAGCAAATAATACAAGATATTATGTATATCGTCCAACTGCAGGGTCTGTCACACTTACCTCCTAGCGTGACCACACAGGAGTTTGTGGCAGCAGTGCTACCGAGAATAAACTAACTGTCACCGCCATTGTCTCTATATGTCCTGTCAGACAAGTGTTTCGTGTGTCTTTGTTGTTGTTGTTGTCATGTCTTTGATATAATGAGTTTGATACCCCCCCCCCCCAACAAAACGTCATATCAGTTGCCTATTACGAAATGCCCGAGGCAGCAGTAGTCCTCCTCTTTATTCTGTCCCCAGAGATACCCCCGGGATCTACACGGGGGCAAACAAAGTGAATAGCTTTATTCCACACAGCTAACCTCTATGTCAGTGTTTCTGAAACTTGTTGGTCTCAAGACCCCTTTCTACTTTTAAAAGTTATTCAGGACCCTGAAGATCTTGTGTTTATGTGGATTATTTCTATCAATATAAATTGTATTAGAAATTAAAACTGAGACACTTTTAAATATTTATGGATTAGTTCACTAAAAAATAACAATAATAAACCCATTATATGTTAACATAAATAATATATTTTTATGACAAATAGCAATGTTGTCCAAAACAAAATTAGTGCGAAGTCTGGCACAGTTTTACATTTTTCCTTAGTAGACGACATCTGAATTCTCATGTCTGCTTCTGTGAGAATAACAGAGTGACAAAGGTAAATAACGTGTTAGATTATTATGAAAATAGTTTTGACCTCACCGACCCACTTGACAGGGACTCGGGAACTCCCCGGGGTCCGCGGACCACACTTTGAGATCCGCTGTTGTATATTACAGGGTTTCTTAACCTGTGGTCCATAAACCGCTTGGAATCTGGGTAAAACTATGTGTTTATGTACATTTTTGTTTTGTTTTCAACAAGGGGTCCGTAGTTTTCACTGGACAACCAAAGGCGTCCATGGCTGAACATCCTAGAAGCCGTTCAGCCACCCGCTACGGCGTTGTCGCGTCTTGTTGGAGGACTGTAGTTTGTCTAATACATCACTACAGAGCGTATGTACAACAATGAATTACTGGTATCATAATATTTAGTTTTTTATTCGGATATTAATGGCTGTCTCATGTTGCCGAATTTATTGTTCTTTCTAACTCTCTTCGCTGTCGTTCCGGTGTCTGTATCTACGCAAAAACAGGAAACGGCCTTGACATCTCAGCCCGCACCTTTGACATCGACAAGGACCCTCATATCGTAGTGACTTAAGTGATAGCTGGAAACAAGATTACCATTTCTGGAACCCGAGTCAAATCATCAGCGGACACTGCGGTAGGTCAAACGAGGTAAGCTCGGTCGTACGCCTGATTTTCAAACAGACAACAGAGATCCTTCTCTGTGTTCACCCTCGTGGACGTTGAACAAACGATCGTATTTCAAAGAGGCGGTTTAATAGGGCCACCCGTACTTTCTAAGATGTCGGAAAACACGCCTGCTTGCTTCTTTTTGAAGTTTAATCCAGGTTGTATAATTCTCGGGGCGATCATTTCAGTCCGTAGTTCGAAGAGAATGGTCGTCTTAATGCTTCACTCTCTGGCTGGTACACACTTCTTGTTGATCTAGCACGCCCTGTAGAGGGTAAATATAATCAGTTTATAGTCATAAGCTTAACCTAGTTCTAGAATCCAAATTATCAGTCAGTTAGTGCATTCATTAATTACACTTCTGTCAGTTAGTGCATTCATTAATTACTCTTTTGTCAGTTAGTGCATTCATTAATTACTTTTCTGTCAGTTAGTGCATTCATTAATTACACTTCTGTCAGTACATTCCTACATTACACTTCTGCTCCCCGTCAGGTATAGCCCGTCAACAAATTCATGCCAAGTCTTGTTGTTCTGTGTCATCCGTTTACGGTCTTTGCATTTCTTCTTTGCTTTTATAAATGGATGCTTGTTGTAACTTAAACGTCATTTATGATAGCATATTCTGAGAACAAATTGTTTGTATAGTGTGCTGTCCGGCTGTGCTGTTATAGAATTGTCTGTTCCCCCTCCCGTTGGTAACTATGGTAAGTCGGATCACTGTTAGATTAACTAGTTACCTTCATAGCTGCTTTTGACTTCCCTAAGTCAAGAGCAGAGTCAGATACCTATTTACAGCTGGGTAAAACTACCACGTTCACCATTTGTACATTTATTCCAGTATATTCTTGGGCTATCTTATAAACAGTATGCCATTATTTTCCACATGTATCCCAGTCTTTCTCTTGGCTGCTTAGCCACTGTCTGACAAAGCAATCAGTGACCATCACGTCAAGTGTCGTCTTGTAGGGCCGCAACACACTCTCTCCACTGTGCTTAGTCTATCAACGGCATCACGTCAAGTGTCGTCTTGTAGGGCCGCAACACACTCTCTCCACTGTGCTCAGTCTATGGCATCACGTCAAGTGTCGTCTTGTAGGGCCGCAACACACTCTCTCCACTGTGCTTAGTCTATGGCATCACGTCAAGTGTCGTCTTGTAGGGCCGCAACACACTCTCTCCACTGTGCTTAGTCTAGACCAGCCTTTCTCAACCTTTATATCCTAGAGGAACCTTTGAAATAATTGTCAGGTCTCAGGGAACACCTGCATAAATATTATTATATCAACAGTTCATGGTTCGCTAGCGTGATCTGTAAGTTGTTAATATAATAATTCTATAATAATAATCGTCAATGTGCTTTTAAGCTGAGCATGATTTTTTTCTGTGGATCTGTTTATTTTGGCCAACTTATTAGCCTTATCTTTTTAAGTGGTTTCCCCTCCCCACAAATAATATCAGCTCTAATGCCAGACAGTAGTGTAGAGAGAAGAATTTGTTGTTGTTGTTTTTTTTTTTGTAAATTTTATTAGTTTCCAACTTATTATTTTGTTGGTTTTGTTTGACCTTATCCAAGTAGACCTAAAAGTCTTATAACACATTTCTACTCTACAAGATGTTAATGATAAATGATATGTACAAGAGTGAACACGGTCCGATTGCGAACTGTCATACAAGGCTGCTCGGTCACTGGCCAACACAGCGAACGCTAACATCGCCCAGAGCGCAAAGTTCAAACAAAACTATGTTTATTTATTTACTTATTTTTCAATCACAATATCTCGCGGAACCACGACCGACCTCTCGCGGAACCCACGGTTCCGTTGAACACTTGTTGAGAAATCCTGGTCTATGGCCATCCATCCTACGATGGCACAACTCTGGTTCATGGTTTTCTTCATAGCCCTTATAGTTCTCCGTCAATCTTTTAAATTTTTTTTTTTGATCCACCTCTCTTTCGCCTTCCGTCTACCGTTCATCGCACAACAGTTCTAGTGATGATGTAGTAGTCTCTTCTGAGGACATGGCCGACCCAAATCCAGCTTCCACTTGCTATGATGTTGTGCATATATGTCATAGGAGCAGTGACATACGGGTCGAGATGACGGAATAACCAATAATAATAAAGGACTAACTATAAGGAGGAGAAAAGAATACTCTCGATGCGAGCTATGAAAAAAAGGTCATCGAGAAGGGGTAAGTCCGGTTGAGACTGAAAAATTCAATGGTCCAATTTGAAGTTAGAGGAATTTCGTTTTTTACACACCCACCCTGTCTATCAGAACATCAGATTACTAAATCACTACATATTACCACTATACGATCACGAGAAAAGAAGAGTCAACGAGGGAGATAGTCACTTAAGGACAGTACAAACTTGATGGACGCTGCAAGTTGAGATGATGATGTCAATCTATCGACGGCGGGTCCGTGACAGGTGGATTCCGGAGGACTCCAGCCGTACCAAGTAGAGGTGCGAGTTTAGCACTGCTTATCAGGATACTGAGAAGTCCTGAGATTTATGCAAAATAAAAGACAAACGTCTGATGGTCTGTGACATAGAGGGAGGGGGATGTTTGGTGCCGTTTACCAGGATTTTGATCACTCTGGGATTGCTACAGACTTTCATTGGTCCCTGTGACATATCTTCTTGTCTGCTCCGACGAAATAATTCTTGGGTGGTGACGGTATAAATGAATAAATAAATATTAATTTATCGAAGTATTTGTTGTGAACGATAAATCATTTTTAGAGAATTAATTTATGTCTAATCAGATTGTTTCGTCTGACTCTCACAGATGACTTCAGTTGCTCTCTCATAACATAAGAAAACTGGCTACATCGTCTGCCCATATTCACGAAAATGTGGCGTTTACCAGAAGAAGACAGTCTGGCGAAAACGGTTTCTACTGTTACACTTGGGCGATGTTTGAAGAGATTTACTTGTAAGCACAAGGAACGCTACTCTTACAAACATTAAAAGGATTTGAAAGCTTTACCAACACTTGAAGGAAACTTCGACAAAGAGTCTGTCTTTTCTAGCCAGCTTATCTGGCATATACACCTAAATTTGACGTGGAGAAGTGTAATCAGATGATAAAATGGCGTCCCCTCAGATCTTTCTTCTTTGAAAAGATGACGAATTTCTGCGCGTGTCAGATGTCATTATGTACTCAGGGCCAGGGAACTTAAGTCAGCAGGCTTCTGAAGTGAGGCTTGGTTGCCGTTAATGGTGGGGTGGTACAAAGGTAGTAGTATGTTGCCTGGCGCGTGAAAGGTTGGGTGGTTGCAGTTTGAATCTGTAGTTTGGAATGTAGTTGTAGTTTTGGAGTGTAGTGTAGGTGTAGTTTAGAGTGTAGTAATGTTGTAGTTTGAAGTATAGTTATAGCTTGGAGTGTAGTGTTAATATAGTTTAGTATTTAGTGTAGCTGTAGCTTGGAGTGTAGTATAGTTGTAGTTTGAAGTGTGATGTAAACGTCGTTTTGGTGTGTAGTGTAGTAGTAGTTTGGAATGTGATCTAAACGTAGTTTGATGTGTAGAGTAGTTGTAGTTTGCACTGTAGTTTGGAGTGTAGTGTAAATATAGTTTAGTGTGTAGTGTAGTACTAGTTTGGAGTGTAGTGTCGTTGTAATTTCGAGTGTAGTGTAGTTGTAGTTTGGAGTGTAGTGTAGTTGTAGTATGGATTATAGTGTAGTTGCAGTTGGAGTGTGATGAAAATGTAGTTTGGAGAGTAGTGTAGCTGTAGTTTGAAGTGTGATGTAAATGTAGTTTTGGAGTGCAGTGTACTGTTAGTTTCGAGTATAGTGAAGTTGTAATTTTGGGTTGTAGTGTAACATAGTCTGGAGTGTAGTGATGTTGTAGTTTGGAGTGTGGTGATATTATAGTTTGCAGCGGGGTGCAATTGTAGTTTGGAGTGTGGTGATATTGTACTTTGGGGTGTGGGTGTAATGTAGCGTTGTTACATCTTCATTGTTCATTGATTTCACAAAGTTCTATAACTTTGTTCCAGTTTTGTTTAGGTTGACTTTCAGCTCTTCTTGTCTGAATGTTTCTTGCTGCTTATCGTTGTCATTGCGTACTTAGCTGTAACTTTTGTCAGTCGGACATTCTTTGTTGTTCTTGTGCTCTTTCTCTGACAGTTAATAGCTCTTCCCCTGACAGTTGATAGCTCTTCCTCCACTTTGTCCAGTTCTTATCTTCCCTATGTCTTGTAGTTCTCTCTTCCTATCCCAAGCTCCTCGAGGGATTTATTTATTTATCATCTGATACATCTATTTGTCCAGGATAATAACACCATCATTATAACTTTCTCCCGCTACATATCTACATCTCTGCCAAAAGTAAACTTGTGCGAAGGTAGACACCTTTGACGACCCATTTAGATACTCTTGAGTTTTGGCCACTGTTCGACCACTACTGACAAGCAGGGGAGGCAATCCGTGATAGAGAGGAAGAAGAAGAGGAATAACTCTTTGGCACCTAGCATTAAAAGCTAAATCCTTTATCTAACATTGGTGCTTGAAGTAATGCGCCTACTACCCCCTATCTAACACTGTCGTAAATTTTGATAGGTATTTAAGATAGATTCTGGTCCCGCCTGAATAGAACTGAAAAAGTGGTAACTCAGTGAGATATAAGGTAAAAGAAATAGGTTTCACGAGTGAATAGTTTAAAGGTAGAATCTGTCACTGGATTGAGAAGATACTCTAGTCCAGCCTATTTTTTACGACTGTAATTTATTATCAGACAATTTTACCGCCCGTACATTTAACATATACGTTTCACCATTCACACACACACACAGTTAAGTGACGACCACAAGACGCACAAACGTGAAATTATGGAAAATGGAGTATGGATAATGAGCTGAGCTGACCAACACAAGTAATTACGTTTTTGTTAAGTTTATTATCATATAAACTAATTACAACATCAAACATATATATCATTAAAAAATCATAGGTTACAGAATTAGGAAAATAAACCCATAAGTGCAATCCCCTCTGTTGAGACAAGATCCCGCAAGAAAGTTAATAACCCCAAAAGGTCAAAAGATTAGCGCTATGGTATAGAAAATAGATGATAACGTAAAGAACAGAGTTCCTAGTTAATCTATCCCTGAGAAATAACCGTATTAGCTAACAAATCAAGAAGTGCGTACAATGAGTATACAAATAAAATTATTCACTCATCTGATTCATACTACTGTCACTCTGTGGCCACATTCAGTCTCGCTTACCTACTAGTTGTTTACCAACGTCTTGAACATATCTTCGTGATACATGTAATATATTCCAGTGTTGTGTTTCGCCGAAGTAAGCCCCAGTTCCTCCGAGAATAATTAATCCTCTTAATTGGGGAACGCTTACTTTGGTGGTGAAAAATTGGATATGCAAATGTCACTTTAGATATTTCAGGTAGCAAGTAATTTCCAAGATCTAGTGTTCACAGTGTGCAACAGGTAGTACTTCCAATAGTTAAAGAGAATGTCTGGTGGGTAAATTTTTCTGGATAAATCCTCGCGACAACTTCTTCTTCTTCTTTGATCCTTAGCCGCCGACCGTCAAAGCAGTCAGTGGCCATTACGCCTGGTGGCGTCTTGTAGGGCAACAACAAATTGATTCCACTTTGCTCGGTCGGCGGCCATCCTTCGTACAGTGCCCCAACTCTGGTTCATTCTTTGCATCACAGTCCTCCGCCAAGTTGTTTTTGGTCGGCCTCTCTTTCGTTTTCCTTCAGGGGTCCATAGCATAGCTGTTCTTGTGATGGCATCGGGGTCTCTTCTAAGGACATGGTCAACCCAGCTCCAGCATCTGCCAGCTATGATGGTGTGCATGTCCTCTTGCTTGCTCCGAGTAAGCAGATCTTGGTTGGTGATGGTATTCGGCCAAAAGATTCGGAGAATTTTTCTTAGACATGTTGTCTGAAAAGAGGACAATTTCGACATTTCTTTCTCTTAACTCTCCAGCTCTCCGCGTCATAGAGAAGCACAGAAAGCACACAGCTCTGATATAATCTTAATTTTGTGCTTGTGCTGTACTGAGAGGACTTCCAGATGTTGTTTAGACTAAAGAAGGCTGTTCTTGCTTTGTTCATTCTGTTGATGATGTCTTTGCTTGCTCCGCCGTCTGGTGTTACTATGCATCCTAGGTATGTGAAGGCATCTGTCTGTACCAATTGCTGATTCTTTACTGATATGGGCTCAGGGTTGCTCACATTGAGCGTCATGACCTCTGTCTTCTTTAGGTTGATGTTCAAGCCCACCTGCTGGCTAAACTTATTAAGTCTATCCGTTTTTTCCTGGATGTGTTGATGTGAATGTGCTAGCAGTGCGATGTCATCTGCATATTCCAGATCTTCCAATGTAGAAAATGCAGTCCATCTTATTCCTCTTGGATTGCCCTCTGTTGTCTGGCGCATCACCCAGTCTATGATTGTTAAAAATAGAGTGGTTGATAAGGGGCATCCCTGTCGTACTCCTGTCTTCACTTCAAAGGTTAGGTTGCTCTGCCCAACGCTACACGTAAAGTTGGCATAAAGGCGTTTTATGATTGACACTATACAGCTTGGAATTCCACAAGCCCTCAGTATTTTCCATAAACTGTCCCCATGTATACTGTCAAAAGCCTTTTCAAAATCAACGAAATTATTGTACAGCTGTCTTAGACATTCTGAGCACTGCTCTATAATGTTCCTGAGGATAAATATATGATCTACATATCTTCTGTTCTTTCTAAATCCTGCTTGTTCTTTCTTCAGTTTGTGGTCTACTGCTTTTGAGATTCTCTGTATAATTATCCAGCGTAATATTTTGCTGGGAACTGAGAGAAGAGTTATTCCTCTCCAATTATTGCAGTCTGCAAGATCTCCCTTCTTGGGCAATTTGACAATTATTCCTTTTCTCCACTCTGTTGGTGTTGTCCCTGTTCGCGACAACACAGTGTCAGAAATCGGGATAATGTTATTTTTTTGATATTTTCGCCACAGCGGGCTGAATATAATGGAAATGGAAAAAAAAACCTTCGGTATCTTATATGTCCAGTTATAGTTAATTTTAGTGTTCATATGTTTGTAATATCTCTCTCTCTCTCTCTCTCTCTCTCTCTCTCTCTCTCTCTGGATGAAACAAGAGGACCGAACAGGTCAACCTCGAAGACCCGATATTACATAAGAATGTTATTGGTACTATTTGACTTGGACTTAGATCACTGCTCAGATTTAGGCCGCTGGTAGGCTGGTTTGTGACCAGTACTAGATTTAGGAAGAAATACAAACATTTAACCATAATATCAGAATACTATCCTAACACTGTTGTTAAATTATATTAGAAACCACAAGTGTCTAGCTTATGTTATTAGTTTTAACACGTGATATAAACCCTAGTCATTTATATAATTACACATAATGAATTAGAAATATATATATTCCGTCAGTAGTCCGTCGCCTAATGAATTTACTAGTCAATTAAAGCATCTCTTTCTGGTGAATAGCGAGTAATTAAATTTACGTTACAGCTGGAAAATGTAGCTATATGTTATTTAATACGCTGGTCAATTTACAAAAACAAAATCCCAGTGAAATATAATGAAGAACTTTAACACATTAAATCACTTAAATGCTAGTATATATATATCATCATCATCTCAACCCGTAACCCGTCATGGGTCGTAGGGGTGCCATGGTGGAAGCATCAGCAGACAGGGTCCTCCACTGCTCTCTATCCTCAGCAATGCGTACAAGTGTGGAAAAACCGTGTCCTGCCCATTCTTTGATGTTATCAGCCCAGGATTTTCTTTGCCTTCCTCTTCTCCGTTTACCTTCGACTGTTCCCTGGAGGATCGTTTTCGAAAGGGACTCATGACGAGTTACATGCCCAAACCAGGCAAGCTTTCGACGTTTCACTACTGAGAAAAGTGGTTCTTGGTGGCCTGCATAGGTGTTTATCTTCTCTCTAACATAGACATTTGTTTTGTGCTCTTTATAGCAAATGCGCAAAATTCTTCTATAACATTTATGCTCGAAAGCCTGAATCCTTCGCTCCATATCTGAAGTGAGTGTCCAGCCCTCACATCCATACAAGAGAATAGATAATGCGAGTGATTTGTATAATTTGATCTTCACAGGAAAATTGATGTTACTTTTCCAGATCACATTCAGCCTTGTCATGGCAGCTGAGGCCATCACAAGTCTTGTCTTGATTTCTTTACTTGATCTTCCATCACTACATATAGTGGACCCGATATATATATATATATATATATATATATATATATATATATATTTATATATATATATATATATATATATATATATATATATATATATATATATATATATATATATTTACCACAAAACAGAAAAAAAGAAACTATCTCCACGAATCTAAGTAATCCACTTTGTACAAAGGCTCTATGATGTCGAGCTAGATATTTCAAAAATTTCATGAAGCGACTAGATAACTGGTTTTGGGAGATGAAGTATTTATACACGAAACTGTTATTTTCACTGGCTAATGCGAGAAATCTCGCCTCGTCTATATCAGGGGGAACAACTCGTTCGTCTCTCGATATAAGATTTTCTGCCCCCTGGGGCTGACCAACAACACAGAATCAGCTAAGCGAACGACCGCCTTTGATCTCTTCTCTTCTTCTGTAGATTATCTCCCCTGGGACCGCGGACACACGAATGTGGTCGGTAAATCCTATTATCTCCCCCTTTATTTTAGATCAAATGCTTAATTCCCCTGGTAATGTCGGACATTTAACGTAAGCGGTCAAACTCCTGCCAGTCCCCTCTCTTTTAAAGAAACCAATTTTATGCTAAGGGAATCGTTCTTTCGCTGGCTGTTATCTTAGCCGGTACGAACGAAGGTAAACGCTTGTCAGTGCCTGAAACAAGAAAAGTAGGCGTGGTTAAAATATGAGTTAGACAGATAGCGAGCCATGCCTGGGTTTTGGCGTAACAAACCGTGCGTACTAACGAGGGACAAAGGTGGGAAACCAGGGCGAACGGAATGAGGGGCAAAGGGGGGAAGCAAGCGGACGAAAATATGTAGTCTATTTTACATAACATGTCACAAACACTGGTGCTAAAAGTAGTGCGCCTACTACCCTCTATCTAACATTGGTGATAGAAATAGTACGCCTACTACACTCTATCTAACACTGGTGGTAGAAATAGTATGCTTACTACTTTCTATCTAACATTGGTGCTAGAAGTAGTGCACCTACTACCCTCTATCTAACATTGGTGCTAGAAGTAGTACACCTACTAACCTCTATATAACATTGGTAGAAATAGTGCGCCTACTTCACACTAACATTGGTGCTAGAAGTAGTGCACTACTACCCTATATCTAACATCGGTGTAGCAAAGTTAGATTTTGCTGGGGAGGTTATGATGGTATCCTAAAAGAATGAAATCCGTGTATGTATTAACCGTGTGAGGTCAAGCACATGTAGGCCCCTGACTCTATAAATGATGATGATGAATTATGTGCAGGGAACCTAACGCTACCTCCCTAGATCTTACACGGTCACTATTTTGGCTCTAGTGTCTGGTGTATGATGTACCTAGTGTCTAGGGGAGAAATGAAATGATATTACACAACACAAAAACACTAAGTTTCTATGAGGAAAAGAATAAAACCTGTGGTTACATTTTTCTTTAAATAATTTTTTTTTTTGGTACAATTTATTTTGCCTGTCCAGTCATATCGTTTGGACAGGTCTTTGAAAATGAGGACAAGATAGTTTACATAAAAGATTAACTAAAATTGTGTGGACAATCTGCCCAAATAAGTACAATGTTAATATATGTCTTTCCTGTTGGAATGTTCACAGTTTACACTATATTCTTCTAAGAGAGAGAGTCACTGTGTATGAGGGGCTGTAATGTCATCATACCCCACAAAAGTCCTGAGTATGACTTGAAAAACCAAGGTTTATTTAAACCGAAACTGTCAGATGTACCCAGGTCCTTAACATATCACCTGGGGTTTCTTGTTGAAAGATAAGATATTGTGTAGTTGCAGAAATATCGATATCACGTCACACGCCCAAGCTCCTGCTGTTATCTCTTGACAGCATACGTAAAGTGTAGGAGACTTCTTGGCGTTATCGTCACTCCTCAGGTTTCCTGTCACCAGCTGGCAACAGGAAACGAAACCTCTGCAACAAAAGGACACCCTGGCCTTTTACATATGATCACTTATTCTTTTATTTAATTTCATACGTGGGTATGGGGTCAGCCTCGCGTGCATTTCAGGTGCACTCACCCCCTAATTTTTCATGACTCCCACCTTGCTGTGACCACCCCTCAGGTCCCTATGGCAGATACGCCACTGTACATTTACATAGTTTCCCTCAATAATATAATGTGGGGTAACCACATTTCCTTTTATATATTTTTCTCATCTTTTTAAATATAAATGCTTCAGGCATGTTGAACAGTGTTCATGGAACACGGAGGCTTACTAATATACTCTAATACAATAATATTCAAACATAATCATGACAACATACATTAGTTAGATACATTTCAACGTGAGGACTCAACAATGTCTGCTCCCGGCACGTCCTTCACTTTTTCCCAATAGCAGTATCTGAATAAAAAATTCTGTTCAACTGGCAATGAATAGTGAAAGCTTTTTGCTAATATTTAGTAGCACTGGCCAATCGAAAGCTTGCGACTACCAGAATTCAAATGCAGTTTTAGAAAAACAAAAATAATTCCAAACATACTCTGCGTCTGGTAGTCGATTGGCCAGTCCGCTTTAGTTATGCCAATGCAAAACGATGTTAGTTTTTGGTAACAATTTTCCTACCGCTCCCCTCTCCTCCTATACTCTTGTTACCCAAGCTAATTTGAATTTACCCCAATGCCTCCGTTCTAAGCCGGTGTCCCCACTAACGTTAAGAAAAAAACAAGCAGGAACAACAGTCTGTCTGGTCGTGCGTTCGTAGACATTTAGTATTTTCTCAACAATTTGGGTAATACTGGGATTATCATATTATTTAAAACACATTCTTGCTCAGTGAATTCTAAGCTATACTACCATATATTTTTTATGTTCAGTTTCATTATGGTTTTAGATTTTCAATGTTGTCACCTGTCATCGTCAAATAAATATTTTACACAAGACGGCCATCTTCCCCTCTCGCCATCTCGCTAGCATGTATTTTTCAAATAACTAACTTGTTTTTGTGACGTCAGAAACATTACCGCGAGGAGGCAATAAAATTGTCTGCGTGTTTTGCTTCTGTTGGCTTTGTCGCAACGTGTATATATGCATGGCGGACTATTAAGCGAAGCGGGGTGTTGGCGTGGCGGGTTAAGAATTGGCGTTAATAATTTGTATTGTATCGTGTAACACTATCAAAAAATGTAAGGATTACTACTTATTACCAGCGTTAAAGTTGACAGAATACGTTAATTCAGATAGTTATTTTGCGGCACACTTCCGCAAATCGTTAATTATAAGTCTTGGCTGCCAAATGTATGCAGCAGATCTGGCAAAATGTTAAATGTTGGTAGTACGTTTTCGAAACCGAAACTAAAACGCGTGTTAGATTTTTACCGTGGAATCGTTCTATAGGCGTTAGCACTGCACAAAAGGCAGCGTTGCTGGCGTCGAAGATGCCAACCGTCAGACACATGCGGGCTAGGTTATTTATTATCATTTTATGACTAAAATCTTACTGAAATGAGCGATTGTTCTCGCAGATTTTACTACAATCGGTGGTAGAGGTAGTGCATGTACTACCCTCTAACTTCGTTGGTAGAAATAGTGCGTCTACTATCCTCTAACGTCGGTAGTAGAAGTAGTGTGTGTACCACCCTCTAATATCGGTGGTAGAAAAGTGCGTCTACCACCATCTATCTAACATTGGTGGTAGAAGTAGTGCACCTACTACCCTCTATCTAACATTGGTCCTAGAAGTAGTGCGTCGACTACCCTCTATCTAACATTGGTGCTAGAAGTATTCCACCTACTACCATCAATCTAAAAATGGTCCTAGAAGTAGTGCACCTACTACCCTCCATCTAACATTCATGGTAGAAGTAGTGCACCTACTACCCTCTATCTAACATTGGTCCTAGAAGTAGTGCGTCGACTACCCTCTATCTAACATTGGTGCTAGAAGTAGTGCACCTACTACCCTCTATCTAACATTGGTGCTAGAAGTAGTGCACCTACTACCCTCTATCTAACATTGGTGCTAGAAGTAGTGCACCTACTACCCTCTATCTAACATTGGTGCTAGAAGTAGTGCACCTACTACCCTCTATCTAACATTGGTGCTAGAAGTAGTGCACCTACTACCCTCTATCTAACATTGGTGGTAGAAATAGTGCGCCTACTACACACTAACATTGGTGCTAGACGTAGTGCACCTAATACACTATATCTAACATCGGTGGTAGAAGTAGTGCGTGTAATACGCTCTAACATCGGTCGTAGAAAAGTGCGTCTACTACCCTCTATCTAACATTGGTGCTAGAAATAGTGCACCTACTACCCTCTATCTAACATTGGTGCTAGAAGTAGTACACCAACTACCCTCTATCTAATATTGGTCCTAGAAGTAGTGCACCTACTACCCCTATCTAACATTGGTGCCAGAAGTAGTGCACCAACTACCCTCTATCTAACATTGATGCTAGAAGTAGTGCACCAACTACCCTCTATCTAACATTGGTCCTAGAAGTAGTGCACCTACTACCCTCTATCTAACATTAGTGCTAGAAGTAGTGCACCAACTACCCTCTATCTAACATTGGTGCTAGAAGTAGTACACCTACTACCCTCTATCTAACATTGGTGCTAGAAGTAGTGCACCAACTACCCTCTATCTAACATTGGTGCTAGAAGTAGTACACATACTACCCTATGTCTAACATTGGTGCTAGAAGTAGTGCACCTACTACCCTCTATCTAACATTGATGCTAGAAGTAGTGCACCAACTACCCTCTATCTAACATTGGTCCTAGAAGTAGTGCACCTACTACCCTATGTCTAACATTGGTGCTAGAAGTAGTGCACCAACTACCCTCTATCTAACATTGGTGTTAGAAGTAGTACACATACTACCCTATATCTAACATCGGTGGTAGAGGTAGTGCGTTTACTACCCTCTAACATCGGTGTTAGAAGTAGTGCGTGTACTACCCTCTAACATCTGTGGTAGAAATAGTGCGTCTACTACCCTCTAACATGGTGGTAGATATAGTGCGCCTATTACAGTCTAACATCGGTGGTAGAAGTAGTGCGTTTACCCCCGTCTATCTAACTGTGACCGTGTGGCCTGAAAGATATAATTTTAGACGGCGTAATTAATTTTCTATCTGGTCTACGGTGTATATTTGTGCTCATGCTGGCATTCTCACACGGGAATGGGCGATTTAAACGAAACACACCTTTGCTATCCGTGAAGAAGACCAACGTGTGAGACGCAGAAGATGTAATGGGAGACAGCCCTCAGTTGTTAGACATACTGGCGCTGTCTGATAACACATCTGAGCACAAAACCGTAAGAAGTGTGACTCGGGCAACATATATCGTGGCAATGTTACCTCTAGTGGGCGGACACTGAGTTGTAGACGATTAGGAAGATAATCTTTACTAAGATGTGATCTCATGTCATTCAAACTGATCATAGGACTCCTGATTTGCTCCCTAGAGGTATGGGCGGAGCTTTGCCTGACATTTTGACGTGGCTATCATGTGGTACAGGTTCGAAACCTGCTGCAAGCGGTTTGGTAGCAGATCGTTTTGTGTGGATTTTTAACAATGGTATAAGCGCCGTACTGTTCAGAAAGCAATGGCAAACTACTGAATGAAAAAATTGCCTAGAAAAATCACAAACAGCCAATAAAAGCTGGGGTTGATTGCCACGTCCTGTAAAGGATAAGCAACTAACTTTATCATGTGGTACAGGAGTGGATATGTGTTGCGTTTAGATAGGTAAGGAGAAGATCTGTCTCTGGACTGAATAGTTTCTCTAGTCCAGCCTATCTATACGACTATAATTTAGTATAAGACAATCTTGCACCTCCCTATATTTTGAAATATATAAGTTTCACTAAACACAAACACACACAGCTATGTGACAACAAGACACACAAACGTGAAAAAACTATGGTTAAATGGGTATGGGTCTGACCAACACACAAAGTTTAGTTCTTTTGTTGTTTATTATCATTAAACTTTACAACATCGAATATCTAAAAGAGAAAAATCAAATACATCAGAATTACATATATAGAAAAATAACAGAATACCTGTGCCCTCCCCTCATTGAGAAGATAAGAACCCAACAAGTTAATAACCCCAAAGGTTAAAAGTTTAGCACTAGGTTACAGTATAGACAGTAAAGAAAGAACACAGTTCCCACTAAACGTTATCCAATAAAATTAAACAATAGTCAAACACAGCGCAGATGATACAATGTTTCCTGTACTAAAGAAAATATTTCACTCTCTCTCTCTGTCATACGTGGCCACATAATCTCGCTTCTTACCCTATTCTTGATGGAACATTCTGTTGGACGAAAACATCCATGAATATGTATATAAGGTCTAGAGTATTTATCTTCCGAATTGGGCCCCAGTCCTTCCACTACTAATTAAATTTTATAAGGGGGACGTTTAAATTTGGTGGTTGATTCCTGGATAAACAATGTCACATTGAATAGTTAATGCCGAGACTCTCTGAGATCTGGTGTTCACAGTAAACAGTAGGAAAACATCTGGTTGCTAAGAACTGTTAATTATTGTTAATTGATGATGATGGTAAATCCTATCGGCTGGCACTGGTGAGTGCCGATTCTGAAATAGCGTAACTCTTCTGGATAAAAATCCACTTGGATGCGACTATCAGAATTCGGGATAATTGTTATATCTTTCGCACCACAGTGGGCTGATAAAATTGAATAAATAACTTCTGGTGTATATAGTCCAGTTAAAATTTACTATTAAAATGTCAGTTATTCCCTGTGGCCGGTCCTGTTCACAACTGAACTTGAAGACGCGTAAGCCAAAGGAATACAACTTTAATCCAATCAGTAAATGGAGAAAAGGCCAACATAGACCACAATTAAAGCCAAAATAGACCCAAATTTAAAAAAAACCGCTGGTCGCCGTTTGATCAGGTCATGCCTAAGGAAAGATAAACATTATGAAGAAATTCCTACTAATAAAATATCTACATATAAGCACACGGTGTCTCTAGCCTATTCATATCTGGTCAGTTATCATTTAATGTCCATACGCGCACTTTAACAAATATCGCCTGTCATTAATAACTATTAGATTGTCGGCATCTGTTTGTTGTCGCATGACATTTAAACAACAGTCATTTTCTAAAATTACACAAAATGCAATATAAACGTGAATTCTATTCCGTCAATTATCTTTCGCGCCTAGTGTCTTAATTAGTCAACTAAACCCTCTCTTTCGGTGTGATAGCGGGTGGAAAAATTATCATTACTGAACAACTGGTACACAACTAGCTATGCGTTATTTTCCAGTGATTCTAACGCCTAGAAAATCACGGTGAATTTAAGATGATAAACCATTAACACTTTAAAACGCTAAGCACAAATTTATATTACCAGAAATCCAGGAAGAAATCACTACGAAACTATTAACGCATCCATTCCCAATGGTTTTAGATACCGTGTTTAGAGTCTCCGAAAAATTCTGAGCGACACTGATAACGGATTTTGAGGAACCACAGTTTACATAGATCATGTTGTTATGATCTCTAGAGGATGTTAATTTTCACACTCTATTTCCAGCGGAGAAGTCAGAAACTACGTTTCCCCCGATAAAGGGTTTCACGGTCTGTCTGTTCGGCGTTGCTAACCGATAACACAGGCTTAACCCGTGTAAAGGGCTTCCTTCTGAGATTTTCGCCGTTTCTGGAGATCAAACGTTTGTCTCCCCCTGAATGTATGAACATCAAAGGGTCCTTCGGGCAAATATTTGCCCGCGCGATTCACTACACAGAGTTTCGGTGTTTTCTACGTGCATCGGTATGATATCTGATGATTGACAGATCCGCTCGCGTGAGAAACTCAGGTAAACAAATCGGATTTCGCTTCCTGTTATGCTGGCAGGTCGCGAAAGTTGGTAATAAGTCTGTTTGTTTACATCTCAAGAAAAAGAGGCGTGGGTTAAAGGTAAGTAATGCAGTCTGTCAAATTCTTGACTTTGCGAACGAATCATAGACTACAGCGTGGTCACGGAAGGCTGTCGGATACTGTAGGCTATATTTCCATTATACGTCGCAATATGTAGATTTAAACTGAAACAGTGAGAGAGTCGAGTCAGAGTTGAAAAGAAGCCAGATCATCTTCTTGCGCGGTATGCATCCTCAGTACGATACACCAGTGAGGTACAGGATTTGATATCGCATATGTTGCGTCTGTGCTAAGAGAACTAACGACATAGAGGTATGCTTACATATGTGTACATTTTTATAATACTTTAGATTTAGTAATATTAGACGTTTCAGGTTTAGAAGTTAATGCTTTTTTAGCGTTTGTCTATCTATAGTTTGATACAAGCAGATTTGCGATGTATGTGTTGTCTAGTGTAATTTCACGTATACCTCATCGCTATTTTCAACCGTGAGACTGTGTGTTAAATGGGTAAAGTACTATGTGAATGTATAAGAGGAATTCTAGTGTCGCATTGCGCTGTATACAAGTGTGTACTTATTACCATTATTATTATTATTTGTGTAGTGTTAAGTAATAGTTATATTGCATTCTTATGACCCGTAAGTGTGGTTACTTTTATATCAGTGATTATTGTGAGAGAAAGATTAGGGTGCCCTATAGCTCCGTGAGTAGCCTATGCCTATTACATTTAGTATAGAGCTGTAAGAATAGAGTATATATCTGCTTGTTCCTTAGAGCAGAAAGGCCTCTCACATACTGATAAATTGATGTCATTTAGACCATGCCAGTGAGCTGTGTGGAATATTTCATCATAGAGAGAAGTGTTTCATTTACGTTTTCTCTCGCGTGATGATGTAGTTAGTATTTAGTAGGAGTATCAAGGCATTATTGTTGACTGAGATATATTTATTGTTAATTACACATTCATACAAACACCACACACAACACACACATGGACACATAAGCGCATGTACTTGCATATTTTCACACATGTGTATGTTTTATTACGTAGATGATGTTTGTCAATTAGAAAGATGCTAGTTTATTTTGTTTCATTTTATTTCAGAGAGTCCAGCAGTCTGTGCTGGGTTAAATGGTGTTACGTAGAGAATACCTAAATAGCTGGGTTATATGGTGTTGTATATGAATTACCTACAAAGTAAACTTGTGGACAACATTGTTGTCTGTATGATTCATAGGCTACCTGATAGGGTTTCATTAATAAAAGTGGGACCCCTGTCATCAAGAGAGTTTTTCTGTGACTGCGGAACGTGTGTGAAAGTAGGTCAGAGAGGGTGACGACAACATTACACACGGATTCTTATTCTTCTTCACACATCGTCTTCGCACTGTCACATAACATTGGTGGTAGAAGTAGTGCGTCTACTACCCTCTATCTAACATCGGTGGTAAAAATAGTGCGTCTACTACCTTCTAACATCGGTGGTAGAAGTAGTGCGTCTACTACCCTCTATCTAACATCGGGACAATATATCTTCTAAGACGTTGATGATCGTGTTTGATATTATGTTCTGCGGCTGTGTGTGTGTGTTTGTGTGTGTTGTCGTGAGAAATTCTAATCCACATATATAAATTAAAACGTAAATGTAAAGCCTAACAAATAACTTCAATAAAAGGAAAGAAGAATGGTAAAGAACAGTGCTGTCACAATGACTGTACTCGAAATCCCCCTTGTTTTCTCCTGCGTCTGCAAATTGTAACGTTTCACGTTGATAGTAAAAGCCTTCGGCAACATACACGCGTTTCCCCAACACAATAAAATGTGTACCCCCTTTCTAAGAAAAACCTTGAGATATGCAAGATGACCTAGATTTAAAATTCCATTCATGTCATTTTATACACTACGTTACCAAAAAAACGAAAGACAGATGGACTAAAGATAGAAAGAAAGGGAGAGGCTGAAAGCCGGAACGCAGGCAATACTACCACAGTCGCGCGATACACAATTGCTGCCATCACGCGTGTAAGGCCACATGCACTAGCTTTTTTCAAATCGACAGTGATAAACAACACTACCCATACGAGAGTTAGTTTTAAAAAACCTGAAAAACGCTTATTAGGAAATATGACATTATACTGGTTTACGTTTGAAAACACGACAGTACCCAGACACCCTAAAGTTTGGAAGTGAGGAGGTGGTAACAGCACGACTATCCTAGAAGAAAATGCATACTGGCTCCATTAAATATATATATTTGGGTTCCTTAGGACCTGCTGACAAATAATATGTTAAACGTTACGCAAATAGTCTAGGAATTACCAAATTATAGCCAAAAGAAATAGTGAGGGATGTCAGACAACACCCAAATCAGAATCGCTCAGTGGCAGATTTTCACCCCACCATGGTACGGGAAATGGGTCTCCATGTTAAATCCGATTTGATTGGAGCGCAATAAATGTAAGGCTAAACACGATTAGTCGGACTATAAATACTATCTTCTGTTGTCAGGGGAAACGGGAGTAGGAGTACTTTTTTTCAAACGATTGGGTAAACATGGCACGATTGGTTAGACCTGCCAATATAGTCAATTAGAGGCGTCAGGTCAGCACCACATTTGCAAATAAACTTACTACAGAACCAGTGCGTTGAGTGCCAGTGCATATTTTTCTAAATAAAAGCCTGGGACATCGGCAGATCGAAATTGTGCTATATTCAGTGCCAGTCAACGAAATTCTGTATTATTTCCATGAATTGTGGTAAGCTTGAAATATTTGATATCTTTTAATGAAAATTGAATGTAAATTGATAATTTATGTCTGTATATATGTGTGGTTCAGTAGCGAACATGAGGTGAAGCCTATATGGTGCTCCAACCTGAACAGAAGGTGTCGGAGGAAAGTAAAACTACATGGAATTGCCAAACAGTACCCTGACACCTATTTTATTGACTAGAAAGAAATAATGCTGGAATTGCAGAGGCGTGGTAACCATTAGGGAGGAATATACTGGTGTAAATTATTTCAGATGAAGCTGACAGTTGGCCTACCGCTCTGAACTCAGTGTTTGTTATGTATTGTGTTCAGTCTGTAAATAGATTATAAATTAGTTATGAAGTAGGAGGTACAACCTTCTTGTTTCAGGGACTGTGGTCCTAAAGCTATTGAGCAGCACCTGGTCAGAGCTTTGCTGAATCCAGAGGCGGACAGCATACTCCTTGGTCCATATAGCAAACAGTGAGGTGTCTCCAGAACACAGGGGAGCAATCGAGCAGAGGAGTCTTTTCCTGCCGCCATCACGAAAGATAAGCCTATGTGGCCAGCGGAGCTCAACATTATGTAACCCCATCTTAAACTAACATTGTATAAAAATAAGAGGGGAAATTAATTGTTTTAATGAACGGAACTGAGAACATCTCCAATACTAGTTCCAACAGAAACAAACACTTGAAGTCATGATGACAAATAACAACATAGCTTGAAAAAACAACACCAGTATTACCTCATATTACTACTACACAACTGACACACATAGGATAAGATTAATAAAATATGTCACTACAAGATTCATATTGATAAATTCTGTACATATAACTTGTAATTAAAATTGATTGTGATTCCTGGTTCACTTTGTATTTGAATCAGGACACATATATATTAATGAAAAGTACTTAATACATATTGATATTTGAAAATTTACCAGTGACTCATTTAAGATAGTCTTATAGAATGGTACATGTGTGTGAGTGTCACAGTGTTGTCACGTGTGGTGGAATAAATTAAATTGTTTATCTGTCTGTTGTTGTTGTGACTTACACTTCATCATATACATACCCTAGACATTCAACGTAGTCATCACAATATTCCAGAATAATTCTGACTGAGGTATAAATATGTGGTAGCAAGAAAGGTCATCTGTAATACACTACCCTTATTAGATACAGATACCTTCACAGCTGATCTCAGTCAGTACACTAAGTCCCCTATAAATATTTATAACATCCCACCTTACCACATATATTGGGGTCTCGCTCTCGGGATTTTGAATCTTTCCCTATTAAAAATATTGGGGGTAATTCACTTCAGGGAATAATAAGAATTAAAAAGTATCCTTGGGTGAAAATAAATAACGTTGGGCTCTCAGTGCCTGTAGTGTCCTTAGATAATTATTTATAGATTGAATTGTTACATTTGCATGTTAGACAATGGCCGACTTGGCAAAATTTCGATCTGCTGCTGTACAGACTGCGAAAGAGTTAGGAATGGATGGGCAAATTATGATTGCTTATGTTACTGCTGAATGTGACAAATATATTGAACGGGAAGAAAGAAGATTAGAAAAAGAGGCCGAAAGAAGATTGGAGGCTGAGACTAAGAGGCTGCAGATTGAGGCTGAGGCTAAGAGGCTGCAGATTGAGGCTGAGGCTAAGAGGTTGCAGATTGAGGCTGACAAAGAGGCTAAAGCATTGGAAGCCGAGGAAAGAAGACAGGATGCAGAAAGAGAAGGGAAGAAATTAGCTGCAGAAAGGGAAGACAAGCGATTAGCTGCAGAAAGGGAAGCAGAAGATAAGAGATTACAAAGGGAACATGAGTTACGACTAAGGGAGTTCGAGTTTCAAGGCCATGCTCCTGAAAATGGTGCCAGTCGCTTTGCCTCTGATGCCACTGCTAGCCAGGGAGCCTCAACCTCAGCTATGAATTTTCATTTAGATCATTTTGTTGAGAAGACGATGATATTGAGAGCTATCTAAATAGATATGAACTATTAGCTACCACATATGGGTTAGAGAGAGAAAGGTGGAGCTTAAAGTTATCTCAAGGGCTTCGTGGGGCAGCTTATGAAGTTTTTGCCAAAATGAGCAGAGGTGATCAGGAAAATTATGACATGCTAAAGCAGGCTCTTTTGTTAAGATATGAAAAGAACGCAGAATTTTATAGGAAAAAAATTTAGGAATGCTAAACTACTGTCAGGTGAAACCTATCACCAGTTCTCTGCACGGTTAGAGACATACTTGGAGAAATGGACTTCTCTGGGAAAAACCCAAGATCTTAAGGAAATGGTCCTTATAGAACAATTAAGAGAGTCCATGGCTCCAGACCTGAGAAAGTTTCTCATGGAACAAGGTGCAGAGAGGCTGGGTGAGTTGCTAAATGTTGCAGAAAGGTATCAAGCGGCTCAGGCAGAGGTATCAGGTAATAAAAAGAAAGAGCTGGAAAATTTTAGGGCACCACAGAACTTTAATAAATTTGATCCTAGGGATCAAAACAAAGGTAAGCACCAATTTGATAGGCCACGGTATGACAATAAAAATAAAACCCCACAATTCGATGAAAGGAAATATGATGAAAGAAAATCTTTCAACCAAAGGGAAAAGGTGGTGTAAAAATTGTCAGATGGACAATCATGACACTGACCGTTGCAGAAGGAAACCTGTGTATATGGCCACCCTTCAGGTCAGGTCGACCTCAAGACAGGAGGAGGATATTATGTTGGATACCACTCCAGAAGAGATGAGGAAGGCACAGGCTGGGGATAAGACCCTCAAGCCTTGTTTCAGGAAATTGTCAACTTGTCATACTACTCCAGGCAAGGGAGATTTTTACATGAAAAACAAGTTGATGTATAGGAAGACTGGAGCTAGATCCAAAGGTCAGGGACAGCTGGTACTTCCTAAAAGATATAGGGCAGACTTAATAATGAGCCTACATTTGAAACAAGATGGGGACCATGAGAAAATAGGTACCATCATTCAAAAGGTGGCTCACAATTATTATTGGCCCAAGGCAAGATGGGACATTGAGAATTTTGTAGAAAGGTGTAGCATAGCACATGAGGGAACACCCACAAGTGGGAACATTGATCAGGACCTGGACACGCCACGGGGCAAACGAAGGCCTGACACGGAAAAGAAAAATAAATTTGATAAAGTGGACCAAAGGGAATGGGAAGCCCCTTTTCACGGACAAGCTTCACTTAACGGTTTTACAATGGCCACTATGCGGAGAGTGCAAAAAGATGTCTTACCCCAGGATAAGCCGAAAATCCCTCAATCGGACTTAAACAAACTGGAGGAAGAAGATGTAGAGAGGAAATCTCTCATCAAGAATTTTAAGTGGGGAGACAGCCCCAAGAAAAGAATTGGTAGCGGTCGTTTTGTGCATGATAATTCTGGGAAGAAAAATCATCACTATAGAGCTTCGAGTGGAAGAGACCATACCGGTGCATGGACAAATAGGTCCACACAATTAAAGGTCCATATGTAGCTCTGTTAAGAACGTGGACTGATGAAAAAGCAGAGGAAAATATTACATCCTCATACCAATATGTGAATAAGCTGACCACTCGTTTAAAAACTGGCTGGAAACTTGCCAATGAAAATTTGAAACAAGCCAGGAAGAAACATGCTGCCTATTATAACAGGAAGGCTAAAGACAGAGATTTGGCTGTGGGAGAGAAGGTACTGCTTCTTCTCCCCAGTAGTCAGAATAAGTTACAGATTGGATGGCAAGGTCCATATACAGTTCTAGAGAAGGTGTCTAGAACAAATTATAAGATAGATAAGAAGGGGAAAGAAAAAATCTATCATGTGAATCTCCTGAAGAAATATTTGGAAAGAGAACATCAGGAAGAGACACACTTGTTGACATTGTCCATTGCCATGGAGATGAAAAAGGAACCACTTTCATCATTTGAATATCCATTACACCCCTGTGAGACAGCGGCACAGGTGAAAATCAGTACACATTTAACGAAAACTCAGAAAGAGAGAGTGCAACAGGTTCTAGATACTCATACAGAGGTGTTAACAGACCGACCAGGGCATACAAACTTATTGGAATATGATATGAAACTTATAGACCCCACACCTGTCTGTATGAAACCATATTCGATTCCTTTTGCTAAGGAGAAAGCTTTGAAGGAAGAGATAGACTATTTGTTGAAGGAAGGAATTATTTCGCACAGTGAATCTTCGTATAGTTCCAGTGTTGTACTTTTAAGGAAGCCCTCTGGAGAACATAGACTCTGTATAGATTACAGGAGACTGAATGCTATTACAGAAGGACAGGTGGATCCATTGCCGGATACAAATCAGCTGTTTGCCAGACTAAATAAAGCTAAATATTTCTCAAGGGTGGATCTGAGTAAAGGCTACTATCAGATTGCAGTAAAACCTGAGATCAGGCAAAATTGTTGGATGTAAACATTTCGGAGGAACATAATGAATCCCTGAGTTGCCTCTTTGATTGAGGATATTCCGAATGTTTCATACAGGCTAATAAGACGATTATGGGATCCACTACGAAAACTCTGCTATCACCATGTATATGTTATCTCCTCATAACGTACATTTTGAGGAAAATCTAATGTTCTCTGGACATGTCATTGCGCAGACTCAGAGAAGAGAAATGGTGAATACGGGTTGTGAAGCAGCATTAAGACAAGCAGTCACACTTGCGGCTGTTCAGTAACATAACCGACAAATATTATTGGTTGTAGAGGTCTGAGGCAGATTTCATGAGTAGTGCTTACTCTGAATGGACCCAACTACATAAAACCATGATAGCACAACAGCAGAGTAAAGTCAAGTTGACTTACATTTATCTATGTGTATATAGAATAAAGGACTGACATATAATGTCTGTTTTAAGAGGGGAGATGTCGTGAAATTTTCTAATCCACATATATAAATTAAAATGTAAATGTAAAGCCTAACAAATAAATTTAATAAAAGAAAAGAGGAATGGTAAAGAACAGTGCTGTCACAATGACTGTACTCGAAATCCCCCTTGTTTTCTACTTCGTCTGCAAAGTGTAACGTTTCACGTTGATAGTAAAAGCATACTACGTCACTACACGCTCTCTACAATAAAAACGTGTACTGTATTTCTAGATGACCTAGATTAAAATCCCATTCATTTTATTTTATACACTGCGTGATAAAAAGACAGATGAAATTAGGATAGAGAGAAGGGAGGGCTGAAAGCAGGGACGCAGGCAATACTACCACAGTCGCGCGATACACAATTACTACCATCACGCGTGTAAGGCCACAAGCACTAGCTTTTTTTCAAATCGACAGAAAAAAAAACACTACACACAAGAGAGTTAGGTTTTAAAAAAACATGATTAATGCTTATTGGAAATATGACATTCTACTGGTTTACGTCTGAAATCCTGACAGAACAGTTAAAAAGGATGCGGACAGTGGAAGTTAAAAATAAACAACTGAGATCGATAAAAGACAAGAATTTTAAATGGGCTATTTGTTCTCATGATAATCATATAATTGGGTACCTTAAGACTAGTGGACTTGGAATATATAATAAATTATCAAAATGGTCCATTAGATACTAAAATATTGGTATAAAACATAGGGAAACTGGCATGGTCTGGTCATATCTGTTAGATAAAATGGCATGATGTTTTTGAAAACACGTAGAGGAACGAAAGCTGAAATAGTACGGAGTAAAAGATTGGCTGGAATTTAAAGCAAGCCGAGGTGTGATTGGCTAAAATATCTATACGAATCTAGTTGTTGATAGTAACGCGTAGTAAATGGGATACATTTTTTTTTTTAATTCATTCAAAATATAGTAGGCTTTGGGCGATTGGTCGAAGCATTTGAATTGAACGAAATAGTACGCTGCTCGTTGCCAGTTTCAAAAGATTTTCATAAGAGCAGGAGCGATGTCAGACTTGTGCTGTGGTTTATAAATTATATCGACCGAAAGCAGTCTGAAACAGTGGGCAGATCTAGATATGTGCCATTCTCTAGTGCCTTATTCGTCGTAACCTGTGTTATTTCCTTTCTGTGTGGGGTTTCCTGCTGGTACTTGGCTGATGCTGTCAGAAATATTCAGCACTAGATCAAGTCATCTCTGACAACAGCTGTTAAGAGAGAGATTGTAGACCAGAGGACCTGAAGCGTGTGGCCAAATAGACTGAAATCATTATGGATCCCAGGCACAGATAAGTGATATATCTGGCCTGGAGCAACTTATCATTACTGCATATTTGCTAGGACAATCTCCTCAAGTGAATAAACTTTTCCTCCAAAACTAAAAACAGTACAACAGAGTCCATAAGAGTGATAAAGAGAACAATTGGGATGATGTATATCCCTTACCAGCTTCAAGGAACAAGTAATTAGATAGAGAAAAAAAATACCCAGTTGAAGATTGATTTCATGCATTATGGACACATGGTCTATTGCTTGTAAATAATTGCATATACATATTTGTAAATATACAAAATTCCATCACACTGATTATCAATGACTAAAGTCCTGGCCAAAAGAACAGTTAGGCTCAGGACCAATAAAGCTTAACAGAAAATTTTTCATTTTAAAACTTAACCGCTGGAGTTAGTTGATTTTATCTTAGAAGTTAATATTTGTTGGTATATGTTTTGTATTGAGGTTATTCCACACACTCACTTTTGCATTACCCTAGACACTTAAACCAAGCCAACATTCATAATGATTAAGAATTAGTCTGATTGAGATATAAATGTGGCAGCAAGTAAGGTCATCTGAATTACACACCAAACCTATTAACTTCAGATACCTTCACAGCTGATCTCAGTCAGTACACTAAGTACTTTATACTATATTTAAGTCCCAACTCATCACAGCCAGACTAAATAAAGCTAAATATTTCTCAAAAGTGGATCTGAGTAAAGGATACTATCAGATTCCAGTAAAGCCTGAGGTTAGACCATACCTAGCTTTTAGTACCTCAGAAGGACACTATGAGTTTAATAGATTGCCATTTGGATTGAAGAATGCGCCTAGTGTCTTCTCTAGAATGATGAGAAAATTATTGGTCCCTCTGAATAATCCATGTATCACAAATTTCATGGATGATATCCTTATAGCCACAGAAACATTTGAGGAACACATTGACTCTCTGAACATGCTGTTTAATCGACTTAGGGAAGCGAATGTATATTACTACATGTAACTTGTATGAGGCCAGCTGTGAAGGCTCCTGAGATAAAATGTGGTTGAGAATTATCAGAAGGCCTTTCTTGCTACCACTACGACCTCACACTTAATTTTTTTTTTCTTAATGAATGTGGCTACGTAAAGTGTCTAGGGTAATGATGTGTAATGTGGTGTGTTAGTTATAAATACACCCACAGGCATTTAAGAAGACTAATAAGATTAACAAGTGTTAAAATACACTGAACTAACTCACGTGTATAAAGTTTTTGATATAATTATATTACATTTATTTGTTCTGGATCAAGTTTTATTTTGACCAGAACTTGTTTTAAAAGAAGGATTTAAAATTTATGAAAATTATGCATGGAATGTTACATAATAAATACAAAAGTGTACATATTTAAGTACTAGAATAGTTAGTTTTATTCAAATGTTCTGGTAGTCAGCTACTAGGGAGGATATTTATTGTCTGTGCTGTTGGGGTGGTCTCATCACACCTGTCTATATTGACTACACCGTGTCCAGAAACTGGTGGGAATTTTTATGGGGATATTAGTCACTACCAATAGTTGGTGAATGTCCAGCAGACCAGAGGCTCACTCATCTTTTTGTAGCTCTGGTGCTGAAAACTTGCGGTCCCACCTCTCCGTGCTGGCGGACAATAATGGTGGTCTCTGTCACAAGAACTGCACAGATACACTCGAGTAAAGTCACCCACCGGATAGACTCTGCTTTGTTGTCGATAGAAAACTCACAGCTCTGCAATCAAAGTATGGGCTATGTGTCAAAATCTATTCTATACCCACGTCTGGACACCACACTGACACAACAACCACATCATACAGACAGGTCAGATCTCTCTGACCAAACAGCACAGTTACCATGGTGGGTTTACCTCAGATAGATCCTCCCAGACTATAGATTCTGAAAAATATTTATTAGTTGTTGGCCCTAAAAGAAGATAGGTAATCTGTTTCAACGCTTGATATATCTTGCATAATCCTTGCTGTAGTTTATGTACCTTGTTGGTCCCTAGACCCTGACTTGGGCGGGGGGTCTAGAGCAAAATCCCTACTGGTTTGTAAGGCTATATTATGATATGGCAGTATCAAATCACTCGAACATGAAACAATATTCAAAATATATAAAGAAATAATTTCAATCTTACCAGATTAAGAATACATAACACAGAATTGCTAGCAAAACTCAGCTGAGCTGCTGGCTATAGTATGGCGTCCCTAAATTTATTCACTGTCTTTCATATGGGAACACACCACACTTTAAAATCTGTGTCTAACACTGAACAATTATTGAAGAATGACCCCAAATGCGCTCTGAGCGCTAATGATATGATTGTCTGTGGCCAATCACTGCCAAGGTTTATTTTTAATTTCAAATTTCTACACTAAAGTCATTTCAGTCATGCTTCAGTCAAGTATGGATGGTTATCTGTTAGTCTGTCCGTCTCTACTTGTGTTTCTAAAAAAAAATGTGCTTGATTTTTGAAGCAACCTTTCTCTCCCCTTAAAATTTTGTCGTAAAAAGTTATATTTAGACACAGCTACCGCTCAAAACCCCTCTCCTCCATAATAAGTAACTTTGAACACCTGTTCCCAGGTCGTGTTTTTGTGTGCAAATTGTGACACTTTTAGATTCAATATAGTCTAGCGATGATGTGAACTACACTGTCTTTTGTCATTATCTTCAATATTATCTATCCGTTTGTAAAATTAAGATCATATTAGTTCACTGCTCAGAATAGGCCATCCGGCCAGCTAATTTTTATATTCCTAACATTAATATTAAGAAAATTTACTTTTTAAATTTTTGTAATTTTCCTACCATCCGCGTTCTGCCGCTCAATTCAAATCAAAATCTTAGTATCGCAAAAGCGTCCATTTCCGTACCTCGTGTCAATTTGGGGGACGTGAATTTTTTACTTTCCTCCATCCCCCCCAATTGCGTCTCCTTAGCCTTGCTACGCAATCTTTCCAGTCATATTTTTTTCCTTTTTGATCCTCCGTTCCCCTCCTGTCTAGCAAGGCAAAATTTATAGAGGATGATGACCCGCGGTCTAGGCGATCATGTACATCAGCAGCTTACGCATTATGTTTTTTATCCTTAAATGTTATCTTTGGAGTATTTTACCGTTGTATCTCGGTCAATTTCACTACACATCTCCCCACTTGAAAACATGCCTATGGCAAGTTCCAAAACCAGCGATACACATAGGTAAAATTACTCCTCACGTCTGCCACTACTCTAATTTTGATCACAGGGGTGCCGACTGAGGAAATCTGCACCGACATTCAATTTGCCTGGGATATATTGGATACTGAACTGATATGGTTGAAGCAATAAAGACCACCTCAGCAATCTTGCGTTTTCATGCTTAGCCTGAGACAAGAACACGAGAGGCTGATGATCCGTCTCCACCACAAAAGTCCTACCATACAGATAGATTTGAAACTTCTTTATTGCCCAGATTAATGCTAAACATTCTTTTTCGCTTGTGGAGTATCCTTGTTCCGCCTTATTCAATTTGCGGCTTGCATAAGCGACTGGTTTCAGTTCCCCATCAGGTGAAGATGATCTTTGCAACAAAGCCCCTCCAAGTCCTACATTACTGGCATCGGTTCTTAAGACAAAGTCCTGTGTCAAATCAGGCAGTTTGAGAATAGGCTTGCTAGTGAGTTTTTCCTTTAACTCTTGGAACGCTAATTCACATTGTGCAGTCCAAATAATTTTATCTGGAAGTCCCTTGCGAGTCAGATCAGTCAGAGGAGCACAAATGGCGTTAAAATTTTTGATGTATTTCTGATAAAATCCGCATAACGACACGAATGATCGCACGTCCTTTTTGGTTTGCGGCCTAGGTGCTCTCTGCAGTTTTTCCAAGTTCTTAGGATCAGGGGTCATATTACCCTGATATACAGTGTGCCCCAAGAATTCCAACTCTTTGCATCCAATACAACATTTTGTTGGCCTAGCAGTTAAGTTCGCCTCCCGAAGTCTATCAAACAACATCTCCAGAGCTTCAATGTGTTCTTCAAATGTCTCTGTGGCGACGAGTATATCATCCATGAAATTCGTGATACATGGGTTATTCAGGGGGTCCAACAATTTTCGCATCATCCTTGAAAACACACTCGGAGCATTTTTCAGTCCGAATGGTAGCATATTGAATTCATAATGTCCATCCGAAGTGCTAAAAGCCAAATAAGGTCTCACTTCAGGCTTCACTGGGATCTGGTAATAGCCTTTACTAAGATCCACTTTTGAAAAGTATTTTGCCTTGTTCAGTCTGGCAAATAACTGTTTTGTGTCTGGTAATGGATCCACTTGTCCTTCTGTGACAGCATTCAGTTTCCTGTAATCTATGCACAGTCTGTGTTCCCCAGACGGTTTCCTCAACAAAACGACACTAGAACTAAAAGATGATTCACTGTGCGAAATAATCCCCTCCTTCAATAAATAATCTATTTCTTCCTTTAATGCCTTCTCCTTCGCGAACGGAATAGAATAGGCTCTCATACAGATTGGGTTTGAGTCTACCAGTTTCATGTCATACTGTAGCAAATTTGTATGGCCTGGTTTATCTGTTAATACATCTGTATGTTCCTCCAGAACTTGTTGAACTCTCTCCCTCTGATTTTTAGTCAGGTGCTTACTGACTTTTACCTGTGCTGCGGTTTCACAAGGATGTAATGGGTATTCATGTGAGGTGAGTGGTTCCTTTTGCATCTGGGTTGCAATAGCTAAGGTCAATAAGGGGGTGCTTTCCTGGAGTGGTCTGTCCAGATACTTCTTTAACAGGTTTACATGATAAACTTTTTCCTTCCCCTTTTTGTCAATTTTATAGTTTGTTCTAGACACCTTCTCTAGAACCGTATATGGACCTTGCCAACCAATTTGTAATTTATTCTGGCTTCCGGGTAGTAAAAGCAGCACCTTCTCTCCGACTGCCAGTTCCCTGTCCTTTGCCTTCCTATTAAAATATGCTGCATGTTTCTTCCTGGCTTGTTTCAAATTATCATTTGCCAGTTTCCATCCAGCTTTCAAACGAGTGGTCAGTTCGTTCACGTATTGATACGATGAGGTAACAGTCTCTTCCGCCTTCTCATCTGTCCAGGTCCTTAATAGAGCTTCTAAAGGCCCTTTTATTGGCCTCCCAAATAGCAGAGTTGCGGGAGCCATCCCGGTTGAACTATGTGGTACCTCCCGGTACGCAAACAATGCGGCGGGCAGGAATTGATCCCACAGATCCGGTTTTTCGTGTGCCAGCTTTCTCAGGATAGAAATGAGAGTCCCGTTGAACCTCTCTACCTGGCCGTTCCCTTGTGGATGGTACGGACTACAATGAAAGTGCCTGGCTTGAAATAGCTTAAAAACTTCTTCCGTTAGTTTCCCCTTGAACTGAGAACCATTATCCGTCAAGATTTGATGCGGGAATCCTAATCGGGTAAATATTGTAAGTAGTGCCTCTGCTACATGTTTTGAATCAATTGATGGCAGGGCTACCGCCTCTCCCCACATAGAACAAGTGTCCACCAGAGTAAGGATGTAACTGTTCCTCCTCTTGGTCCGAGTGAGAGGTCCTACAATATCCACTGCAACCCTCTCAAACGGTGTTCCCACTATGGGCATTTCCCCTAGAGTTGCAGGAGCAGTCCAGTGCTTTGGAGCTACCCTTTGACATTCTGGGCAGGATTTGACATATCTTTTTATATCCTCCGTTATCCCTGGCCAGAAGTAATGACAAGCTATACGCTGTCCGGTGGCGCTGATCCCCATGTGACCACTGAAGGGAATCGCATGTCCGAGTTCCATCACTTTATCTCTATATGAAATGGGAAGAACCAGCTGGTTGTGACCATTTGTTCCAGTTCCGGCTTTCCTGTATAAGAGTTTATTCTTCATGAAATATTCCCCCTTGCTCGGAGGTGTGTGGCATTTGGGCAATTTTTTAAAACAGGGCTTGAGTGTCCTATCCTCAGCCTGCGCCTTCCTCATCTCCTCTGGATGAGCATTTATAGGTTCACCTTCTTCCTCCTTCTTCTGTGACCTGGTCTGCACTGTCGCCATGATCACAGGTTTCTCGGGATTCCCCAAGAAGACGTATCTACACCCCAATATCAGAGGGTAGATTGGTTCATCTATCACTGCTGCTCTGATTTCTCCTTCCACATAGCGAGTTTTCACCGTTATCCTTGCGATGGGAAGTGTCATGAGTGGTATGTCCTTAGTCGCCCCTTGTATTTCCACTGTTTCTGTGGTATACTGACTTGGGTCCACTAGGCTAGACTTCACAACTGAATCATAATCCAAACCTGTATCATAAAGGCACCTTATGGTGACCCCATTACAAATAACATCTTCACAAACTGGGGGGTGATAAGGTTCCTGTTGTCCCTTAGGATTAACCTTTAATCTTTGCGTCCCCGACTTCATTGCAGCAATGTTTGAAGGTTTCCTTCTACAAAATTCGGTGTTATGGTTATCCTTCTTGCACCATTTGCACCATCTTTTTCCTTGGTTCAACGGTTTTCTTTCATTGAACTTTTGGTCATTGAACTGTGAGTTTCTGTCGCGATAGTCATTTCTTGGCCGCTCAAAATTTGTCCTACCCTTATTTCCCTGCTCTCTATTATCAAATTTATTAAATTGCTGTGGAGCTTTAAAATTGTCTATGTGCTTCTTCTTAGCACCACTTACCTCTGCCTGAGCTGCCTGATACCTCTCAGCAACATTTAAAATTTCCCCCAACTTCTCTGCACCTTGTTCCATGAGAAATTTTCTCATGTCTGGAGCCATGGACTCTCTCAATTGCTCAATCATGATCATTTCTTTAAGATCTTGGGTCTTCCCCAGAGCCGTCCATTTCTCCAAATAGGTTTCTAGTCTGGCAGAGAATTGGTGGTATGTCTCCCCAGACAACAGTTTGGCATTTCTAAATCTCTTACGATAAAATTCACCATTCTTCTCGTACCTTAATAACAAAGCCTGCTTTAACATGTCATAATTGTCTTGGTCTTCTCTGTTCATTTTGGCAAATACTTCATAAGAAGCACCCCTCAATCCCTGTGATAGCTTTAAACTCCACCTCTCTCTCTCTAACCCATATGTAGTAGCTAATAACTCAAAACGTCCCAGGTACCCCTCTATGTCATCGTCTTTCTCAACAAAATGGTCTAAATGAAACCCCATAGCTGAGTTTGAGGCTCCCATACTGGGCGTAGCATCTGAGGCAAAAGGGCTGGCACCATTTTCAGGGGCCGGGCCTTGTAATTCCAGCTCCCTTAGTCGTAATTCGTGCTCCCTCTGCAACCTTCTATCTTCTGCCTCCCTTTCGGCAGTCAACCTTTTTTCTTCTGCCTCCCTTTCGGCCTTTTTATCTTCTGCCTCCCTTTCGGCCTTTTTATCTTCTGCCTCCCTTTGCTGTCGTTTTTCTTCTGCCTCAATCTGCAGCCTCTTAATTTCTCTATCAGCCTCAATTTGTAATCTCTTTTCTTCAGCTAACCTGTCAGCCTCTAATTTTCTTTCAGCCTCTTTTTCTAATCTCCTTTCTTCCCGTTCAATATATTTATCACATTCAGTCGTTACGTATTGAATTAAAATTTGACCATCCATCCCCATCTCCTTCGCAGTGAGCACAGCAGCTGATCTAAACTTTGCTAGCTCTGCCATACTTTTTGGACAATATAATAATATACAAGATAAATCTCTAACCAGTAAATACACTAAGTACTTCTAATTACTATATGACTATAGTCTAACTAATTCTAACTAACCAGTTAACTAATTAATTATTACTGGCTGTGAAGATTCACCAACTTTTATCTGCAGGGACACTTTTAATTTTAAAGGAAATTTTACAATTTATTTCCCTACTTTTATTTCTCCCACCAGGAGATCCTAATTTTACTGTTGGGCTAATTATCCCTGGACAAGACCCCAATTTATGTAGTGGTGTTGATGGTATTGTATGATGGTGTTATTACTACATGTAACTTGTATGAGGCCAGCTGTGAAGGCTCCTGAGATAAAATGTGGTTGAGAATTATCAGAAGGCCTTTCTTGCTACCACTACGACCTCACACTTAATTTTTTTTTTTTCTTAATGAATGTGGCTACGTAAAGTGTCTAGGGTAATGATGTGTAATGTGGTGTGTTAGTTATAAATACACCCACAGGCATTTAAGAAGACTAATAAGATTAACAAGTGTTAAAATACACTGAACTAACTCACGTGTATAAAGTTTTTGATATAATTATATTACATTTATTTGTTCTGGATCAAGTTTTATTTTGACCAGAACTTGTTTTAAAAGAAGGATTTAAAATTTATGAAAATTATGCATGGAATGTTACATAATAAATACAAAAGTGTACATATTTAAGTACTAGAATAGTTAGTTTTATTCAAATGTTCTGGTAGTCAGCTACTAGGGAGGATATTTATTGTCTGTGCTGTTGGGGTGGTCTCATCACACCTGTCTATATTGACTACACCGTGTCCAGAAACTGGTGGGAATTTTTATGGGGATATTAGTCACTACCAATAGTTGGTGAATGTCCAGCAGACCAGAGGCTCACTCATCTTTTTGTAGCTCTGGTGCTGAAAACTTGCGGTCCCACCTCTCCGTGCTGGCGGACAATAATGGTGGTCTCTGTCACAAGAACTGCACAGATACACTCGAGTAAAGTCACCCACCGGATAGACTCTGCTTTGTTGTCGATAGAAAACTCACAGCTCTGCAATCAAAGTATGGGCTATGTGTCAAAATCTATTCTATACCCACGTCTGGACACCACACTGACACAACAACCACATCATACAGACAGGTCAGATCTCTCTGACCAAACAGCACAGTTACCATGGTGGGTTTACCTCAGATAGATCCTCCCAGACTATAGATTCTGAAAAATATTTATTAGTTGTTGGCCCTAAAAGAAGATAGGTAATCTGTTTCAACGCTTGATATATCTTGCATAATCCTTGCTGTAGTTTATGTACCTTGTTGGTCCCTAGACCCTGACTTGGGCGGGGGGTCTAGAGCAAAATCCCTACTGGTTTGTAAGGCTATATTATGATATGGCAGTATCAAATCACTCGAACATGAAACAATATTCAAAATATATAAAGAAATAATTTCAATCTTACCAGATTAAGAATACATAACACAGAATTGCTAGCAAAACTCAGCTGAGCTGCTGGCTATAGTATGGCGTCCCTAAATTTATTCACTGTCTTTCATATGGGAACACACCACACTTTAAAATCTGTGTCTAACACTGAACAATTATTGAAGAATGACCCCAAATGCGCTCTGAGCGCTAATGATATGATTGTCTGTGGCCAATCACTGCCAAGGTTTATTTTTAATTTCAAATTTCTACACTAAAGTCATTTCAGTCATGCTTCAGTCAAGTATGGATGGTTATCTGTTAGTCTGTCCGTCTCTACTTGTGTTTCTAAAAAAAATGTGCTTGATTTTTGAAGCAACCTTTCTCCCCTTAAAATTTTGTCGTAAAAAGTTATATTTAGACACAGCTACCGCTCAAAACCCCTCTCCTCCATAATAAGTAACTTTGAACACCTGTTCCCAAGGTCGTGTTTTTGTGTGCAAATTGTGACACTTTTAGATTCAATATAGTCTAGCGATGATGTGAACTACACTGTCTTTTGTCATTATCTTCAATATTATCTATCCGTTTGTAAAATTAAGATCATATTAGTTCACTGCTCAGAATAGGCCATCCGGCCAGCTAATTTTTATATTCCTAACATTAATATTAAGAAAATTTACTTTTTAAATTTTTGTAATTTTCCTACCATCCGCGTTCTGCCGCTCAATTCAAATCAAAATCTTAGTATCGCAAAAGCGTCCATTTCCGTACCTCGTGTCAATTTGGGGGACGTGAATTTTTTACTTTCCTCCATCCCCCCCAATTGCGTCTCCTTAGCCTTGCTACGCAATCTTTCCAGTCATATTTTTTCCTTTTTGATCCTCCGTTCCCCTCCTGTCTAGCAAGGCAAAATTTATAGAGGATGATGACCCGCGGTCTAGGCGATCATGTACATCAGCAGCTTACGCATTATGTTTTTTATCCTTAAATGTTATCTTTGGAGTATTTTACCGTTGTATCTCGGTCAATTTCACTACACATCTCCCCACTTGAAAACATGCCTATGGCAAGTTCCAAAACCAGCGATACACATAGGTAAAATTACTCCTCACGTCTGCCACTACTCTAATTTTGATCACAGGGGTGCCGACTGAGGAAATCTGCACCGACATTCAATTTGCCTGGGATATATTGGATACTGAACTGATATGGTTGAAGCAATAAAGACCACCTCAGCAATCTTGCGTTTTCATGCTTAGCCTGAGACAAGAACACGAGAGGCTGATGATCCGTCTCCACCACAAAAGTCCTACCATACAGATAGATTTGAAACTTCTTTATTGCCCAGATTAATGCTAAACATTCTTTTTCGCTTGTGGAGTATCCTTGTTCCGCCTTATTCAATTTGCGGCTTGCATAAGCGACTGGTTTCAGTTCCCCATCAGGTGAAGATGATCTTTGCAACAAAGCCCCTCCAAGTCCTACATTACTGGCATCGGTTCTTAAGACAAAGTCCTGTGTCAAATCAGGCAGTTTGAGAATAGGCTTGCTAGTGAGTTTTTCCTTTAACTCTTGGAACGCTAATTCACATTGTGCAGTCCAAATAATTTTATCTGGAAGTCCCTTGCGAGTCAGATCAGTCAGAGGAGCACAAATGGCGTTAAAATTTTTGATGTATTTCTGATAAAATCCGCATAACGACACGAATGATCGCACGTCCTTTTTGGTTTGCGGCCTAGGTGCTCTCTGCAGTTTTTCCAAGTTCTTAGGATCAGGGGTCATATTACCCTGATATACAGTGTGCCCCAAGAATTCCAACTCTTTGCATCCAATACAACATTTTGTTGGCCTAGCAGTTAAGTTCGCCTCCCGAAGTCTATCAAACAACATCTCCAGAGCTTCAATGTGTTCTTCAAATGTCTCTGTGGCGACGAGTATATCATCCATGAAATTCGTGATACATGGGTTATTCAGGGGGTCCAACAATTTTCGCATCATCCTTGAAAACACACTCGGAGCATTTTTCAGTCCGAATGGTAGCATATTGAATTCATAATGTCCATCCGAAGTGCTAAAAGCCAAATAAGGTCTCACTTCAGGCTTCACTGGGATCTGGTAATAGCCTTTACTAAGATCCACTTTTGAAAAGTATTTTGCCTTGTTCAGTCTGGCAAATAACTGTTTTGTGTCTGGTAATGGATCCACTTGTCCTTCTGTGACAGCATTCAGTTTCCTGTAATCTATGCACAGTCTGTGTTCCCCAGACGGTTTCCTCAACAAAACGACACTAGAACTAAAAGATGATTCACTGTGCGAAATAATCCCCTCCTTCAATAAATAATCTATTTCTTCCTTTAATGCCTTCTCCTTCGCGAACGGAATAGAATAGGCTCTCATACAGATTGGGTTTGAGTCTACCAGTTTCATGTCATACTGTAGCAAATTTGTATGGCCTGGTTTATCTGTTAATACATCTGTATGTTCCTCCAGAACTTGTTGAACTCTCTCCCTCTGATTTTTAGTCAGGTGCTTACTGACTTTTACCTGTGCTGCGGTTTCACAAGGATGTAATGGGTATTCATGTGAGGTGAGTGGTTCCTTTTGCATCTGGGTTGCAATAGCTAAGGTCAATAAGGGGGTGCTTTCCTGGAGTGGTCTGTCCAGATACTTCTTTAACAGGTTTACATGATAAACTTTTTCCTTCCCCTTTTTGTCAATTTTATAGTTTGTTCTAGACACCTTCTCTAGAACCGTATATGGACCTTGCCAACCAATTTGTAATTTATTCTGGCTTCCGGGTAGTAAAAGCAGCACCTTCTCTCCGACTGCCAGTTCCCTGTCCTTTGCCTTCCTATTAAAATATGCTGCATGTTTCTTCCTGGCTTGTTTCAAATTATCATTTGCCAGTTTCCATCCAGCTTTCAAACGAGTGGTCAGTTCGTTCACGTATTGATACGATGAGGTAACAGTCTCTTCCGCCTTCTCATCTGTCCAGGTCCTTAATAGAGCTTCTAAAGGCCCTTTTATTGGCCTCCCAAATAGCAGAGTTGCGGGAGCCATCCCGGTTGAACTATGTGGTACCTCCCGGTACGCAAACAATGCGGCGGGCAGGAATTGATCCCACAGATCCGGTTTTTCGTGTGCCAGCTTTCTCAGGATAGAAATGAGAGTCCCGTTGAACCTCTCTACCTGGCCGTTCCCTTGTGGATGGTACGGACTACAATGAAAGTGCCTGGCTTGAAATAGCTTAAAAACTTCTTCCGTTAGTTTCCCCTTGAACTGAGAACCATTATCCGTCAAGATTTGATGCGGGAATCCTAATCGGGTAAATATTGTAAGTAGTGCCTCTGCTACATGTTTTGAATCAATTGATGGCAGGGCTACCGCCTCTCCCCACATAGAACAAGTGTCCACCAGAGTAAGGATGTAACTGTTCCTCCTCTTGGTCCGAGTGAGAGGTCCTACAATATCCACTGCAACCCTCTCAAACGGTGTTCCCACTATGGGCATTTCCCCTAGAGTTGCAGGAGCAGTCCAGTGCTTTGGAGCTACCCTTTGACATTCTGGGCAGGATTTGACATATCTTTTTATATCCTCCGTTATCCCTGGCCAGAAGTAATGACAAGCTATACGCTGTCCGGTGGCGCTGATCCCCATGTGACCACTGAAGGGAATCGCATGTCCGAGTTCCATCACTTTATCTCTATATGAAATGGGAAGAACCAGCTGGTTGTGACCATTTGTTCCAGTTCCGGCTTTCCTGTATAAGAGTTTATTCTTCATGAAATATTCCCCCTTGCTCGGAGGTGTGTGGCATTTGGGCAATTTTTTAAAACAGGGCTTGAGTGTCCTATCCTCAGCCTGCGCCTTCCTCATCTCCTCTGGATGAGCATTTATAGGTTCACCTTCTTCCTCCTTCTTCTGTGACCTGGTCTGCACTGTCGCCATGATCACAGGTTTCTCGGGATTCCCCAAGAAGACGTATCTACACCCCAATATCAGAGGGTAGATTGGTTCATCTATCACTGCTGCTCTGATTTCTCCTTCCACATAGCGAGTTTTCACCGTTATCCTTGCGATGGGAAGTGTCATGAGTGGTATGTCCTTAGTCGCCCCTTGTATTTCCACTGTTTCTGTGGTATACTGACTTGGGTCCACTAGGCTAGACTTCACAACTGAATCATAATCCAAACCTGTATCATAAAGGCACCTTATGGTGACCCCATTACAAATAACATCTTCACAAACTGGGGGGTGATAAGGTTCCTGTTGTCCCTTAGGATTAACCTTTAATCTTTGCGTCCCCGACTTCATTGCAGCAATGTTTGAAGGTTTCCTTCTACAAAATTCGGTGTTATGGTTATCCTTCTTGCACCATTTGCACCATCTTTTTCCTTGGTTCAACGGTTTTCTTTCATTGAACTTTTGGTCATTGAACTGTGAGTTTCTGTCGCGATAGTCATTTCTTGGCCGCTCAAAATTTGTCCTACCCTTATTTCCCTGCTCTCTATTATCAAATTTATTAAATTGCTGTGGAGCTTTAAAATTGTCTATGTGCTTCTTCTTAGCACCACTTACCTCTGCCTGAGCTGCCTGATACCTCTCAGCAACATTTAAAATTTCCCCCAACTTCTCTGCACCTTGTTCCATGAGAAATTTTCTCATGTCTGGAGCCATGGACTCTCTCAATTGCTCAATCATGATCATTTCTTTAAGATCTTGGGTCTTCCCCAGAGCCGTCCATTTCTCCAAATAGGTTTCTAGTCTGGCAGAGAATTGGTGGTATGTCTCCCCAGACAACAGTTTGGCATTTCTAAATCTCTTACGATAAAATTCACCATTCTTCTCGTACCTTAATAACAAAGCCTGCTTTAACATGTCATAATTGTCTTGGTCTTCTCTGTTCATTTTGGCAAATACTTCATAAGAAGCACCCCTCAATCCCTGTGATAGCTTTAAACTCCACCTCTCTCTCTCTAACCCATATGTAGTAGCTAATAACTCAAAACGTCCCAGGTACCCCTCTATGTCATCGTCTTTCTCAACAAAATGGTCTAAATGAAACCCCATAGCTGAGTTTGAGGCTCCCATACTGGGCGTAGCATCTGAGGCAAAAGGGCTGGCACCATTTTCAGGGGCCGGGCCTTGTAATTCCAGCTCCCTTAGTCGTAATTCGTGCTCCCTCTGCAACCTTCTATCTTCTGCCTCCCTTTCGGCAGTCAACCTTTTTTCTTCTGCCTCCCTTTCGGCCTTTTTATCTTCTGCCTCCCTTTCGGCCTTTTTATCTTCTGCCTCCCTTTCGGCCTTTTTATCTTCTGCCTCCCTTTCGGCCTTTTTATCTTCTGCCTCCCTTTCGGCCTTTTTATCTTCTGCCTCCCTTTGCTGTCGTTTTTCTTCTGCCTCAATCTGCAGCCTCTTAATTTCTCTATCAGCCTCAATTTGTAATCTCTTTTCTTCAGCTAACCTGTCAGCCTCTAATTTTCTTTCAGCCTCTTTTTCTAATCTCCTTTCTTCCCGTTCAATATATTTATCACATTCAGTCGTTACGTATTGAATTAAAATTTGACCATCCATCCCCATCTCTCCTTCGCAGTGAGCACAGCAGCTGATCTAAACTTTGCTAGCTCTGCCATACTTTTTGGACAATATAATAATATACAAGATAAATCTCTAACCAGTAAATACACTAAGTACTTCTAATTACTATATGACTATAGTCTAACTAATTCTAACTAACCAGTTAACTAATTAATTATTACTGGCTGTGAAGATTCACCAACTTTTATCTGCAGGGACACTTTTAATTTTAAAGGAAATTTTACAATTTATTTCCCTACTTTTATTTCTCCCACCAGGAGATCCTAATTTTACTGTTGGGCTAATTATCCCTGGACAAGACCCCAATTTATGTAGTGGTGTTGATGGTATTGTATGATGGTGTTATTACTACATGTAACTTGTATGAGGCCAGCTGTGAAGGCTCCTGAGATAAAATGTGGTTGAGAATTATCAGAAGGCCTTTCTTGCTACCACTACGACCTCACACTTAATTTTTTTTTTTCTTAATGAATGTGGCTACGTAAAGTGTCTAGGGTAATGATGTGTAATGTGGTGTGTTAGTTATAAATACACCCACAGGCATTTAAGAAGACTAATAAGATTAACAAGTGTTAAAATACACTGAACTAACTCACGTGTATAAAGTTTTTGATATAATTATATTACATTTATTTGTTCTGGATCAAGTTTTATTTTGACCAGAACTTGTTTTAAAAGAAGGATTTAAAATTTATGAAAATTATGCATGGAATGTTACATAATAAATACAAAAGTGTACATATTTAAGTACTAGAATAGTTAGTTTTATTCAATGTTCTGGTAGTCAGCTACTAGGGAGGATATTTATTGTCTGTGCTGTTGGGGTGGTCTCATCACACCTGTCTATATTGACTACACCGTGTCCAGAAACTGGTGGGAATTTTTATGGGGATATTAGTCACTACCAATAGTTGGTGAATGTCCAGCAGACCAGAGGCTCACTCATCTTTTTGTAGCTCTGGTGCTGAAAACTTGCGGTCCCACCTCTCCGTGCTGGCGGACAATAATGGTGGTCTCTGTCACAAGAACTGCACAGATACACTCGAGTAAAGTCACCCACCGGATAGACTCTGCTTTGTTGTCGATAGAAAACTCACAGCTCTGCAATCAAAGTATGGGCTATGTGTCAAAATCTATTCTATACCCACGTCTGGACACCACACTGACACAACAACCACATCATACAGACAGGTCAGATCTCTCTGACCAAACAGCACAGTTACCATGGTGGGTTTACCTCAGATAGATCCTCCCAGACTATAGATTCTGAAAATATTATTAGTTGTTGGCCCTAAAAGAAGATAGGTAATCTGTTTCAACGCTTGATATATCTTGCATAATCCTTGCTGTAGTTTATGTACCTTGTTGGTCCCTAGACCCTGACTTGGGCGGGGGGTCTAGAGCAAAATCCCTACTGGTTTGTAAGGCTATATTATGATATGGCAGTATCAAATCACTCGAACATGAAACAATATTCAAAATATATAAAGAAATAATTTCAATCTTACCAGATTAAGAATACATAACACAGAATTGCTAGCAAAACTCAGCTGAGCTGCTGGCTATAGTATGGCGTCCCTAAATTTATTCACTGTCTTTCATATGGGAACACACCACACTTTAAAATCTGTGTCTAACACTGAACAATTATTGAAGAATGACCCCAAATGCGCTCTGAGCGCTAATGATATGATTGTCTGTGGCCAATCACTGCCAAGGTTTATTTTTAATTTCAAATTTCTACACTAAAGTCATTTCAGTCATGCTTCAGTCAAGTATGGATGGTTATCTGTTAGTCTGTCCGTCTCTACTTGTGTTTCTAAAAAAAATGTGCTTGATTTTTGAAGCAACCTTTCTCTCCCCTTAAAATTTTGTCGTAAAAAGTTATATTTAGACACAGCTACCGCTCAAAACCCCTCTCCTCCATAATAAGTAACTTTGAACACCTGTTCCCAAGGTCGTGTTTTTGTGTGCAAATTGTGACACTTTTAGATTCAATATAGTCTAGCGATGATGTGAACTACACTGTCTTTTGTCATTATCTTCAATATTATCTATCCGTTTGTAAAATTAAGATCATATTAGTTCACTGCTCAGAATAGGCCATCCGGCCAGCTAATTTTTATATTCCTAACATTAATATTAAGAAAATTTACTTTTTAAATTTTTGTAATTTTCCTACCATCCGCGTTCTGCCGCTCAATTCAAATCAAAATCTTAGTATCGCAAAAGCGTCCATTTCCGTACCTCGTGTCAATTTGGGGGACGTGAATTTTTTACTTTCCTCCATTCCCCCCCAATTGCCTCTCCAAAATTTATAGAGGATAGCCTTGCATGTACATACGCAATTTTTTCCAGTCATACCGTTTTTTCGGTCAATTTTTGATGGAAAAAAACAAATCTGGGAGCGGATTTTTTAAGCCGCCATCCGTGTGATGAGAATCACCCTAAACTCCAGGAAAAAAAATAAATTTCTCTATGTGTATATAGAATTATAGACTGACATATAACGTCTGTTTTAAGTGGGGAGGATTTGTCGTGAGAAATTCTAATCCACATATATACATTAAAACGTAAATGTAAAGCCTAACAAATAACTTCAATAAAAGGAAAGAAGAATGGTAAAGAACAGTGCTGTCACAATGACTGTACTCGAAATCCCCTTGTTTTCTCCTGCGTCTGCAAATTGTAACGTTTCACGTTGATAGTAAAAGCCTTCGGCAACATACACGCGTTTCCCCAACACAATAAAATGTGTACTCCCTTTCTAAGAAAAACCTTGAGATACGCAAGATGTACGTTACCAAAAAAACGAAAGACAGATGGACTAAAAGATAGAAAGAAAGGGAGAGGCTGAAAGCCGGAAACGCAGGCAATACTACCACAGTCGCGGGATACAAAATTACCACCATCACGCGTGTAAGGCCACATGCACTAGCTTTTTTCAAATCGACAGTGATAAACAACACTACCCATACGAGAGTTAGTTTTTAAAAACCTGAAAAACGCTTATTAGGAAATATGACATTATACTGGTTTACGTTTGAAAACATGACAGTACCCAGACACCCTAAAGTTTAGAAGTGAGGAGGTGGTAACAGCACGACTATCCTAGAAGAAAATGCATATTGGCTCCATTAAATATATATATTTGGGTTCCTTAGGACTTGCTGACAAATAATATGTTAAACGTTACGCAAATAGTCTAGGAATTACCAAATTATAGCCAAAAGAAATAGTGAGGGATGTCAGACAACACCCAAATCAGAATCGCTCAGTGGCAGATTTTCACCCCACCATGGTACGGGAAATGGGTCTCCATGTTAAATCTGATTTGATTGGAGCGCAATAAATGTAAGGCTAAACACGATTAGTCGGACTATAAATACTATCTTCTGTTGTCAGGGGAAACGGGAGTAGGAGTACTTTTTTTCAAACGATTGGGTAAACATGGCACGATTGGTTAGACCTGCCAATATAGTCAATTAGAGGCGTCAGGTCAGCACCACATTTGCAAATAAACTTACTACAGAACCAGTGCGTTGAGTGCCAGTGCATATTTTTCTAAATAAAAGCCTGGGACATCGGCAGATCGAAATTGTGCTATATTCAGTGCCAGTCAACGAAATTCTGTATTATTTCCATGAATTGTGGTAAGCTTGAAATATTTGATATCTTTTAATGAAAATTGAATGTAAATTGATAATTTATGTCTGTATATATGTGTGGTTCAGTAGCGAACATGAGGTGAAGCCTATATGGTGCTCCAACCTGAACAGAAGGTGTCGGAGGAAAGTAAAACTGCATGGAATTGCCAAACAGTACACTGACACCTATATTGACTAGAAAGAAATAATGCTGGAATTGCAGAGGCGTAGTAACCATTAGGGAGGAATATACTGGTGTAAATTATTTCAGATGAAGCTGACAGTTGGCCTACCGCTCTGAACTCAGTGTTTGTTATGTATTGTGTTCAGTCTGTAAATAGATTATAAATTAGTTATGAAGTAGGAGGTACAACCTTCTTGTTTCAGGGACTGTGGTCCTAAAGCTATTGAGCAGCACCTGGTCAGAGCTTTGCTGAATCCAGAGGCGGACAGCATACTCCTTGGTCCATATAGCAAACAGTGAGGTGTCTCCAGAACACAGGGGAGCAATCGAGCAGAGGAGTCTTTTCCTGCCGCCATCACGAAAGATAAGCCTATGTGGCCAGCGGAGCTCAACATTATGTAACCGCATCTTAAACTGACATTGTATAAAAATAAGAGGGGAAATTAATTGTTTTAATGAACGGAACTGAGAACATCTCCAATACTAGTTCCAACAGAAACAAACACTTGAAGTCATGATGACAAATAACAACATAGCTTGAAAAAAACAACACCAGTATTACCTCATATTACTACTACACAACTGACACACATAGGATAAGATTAATAAAATATGTCACTACAAGATTCATATTGATAAATTCTGTACATATAACTTGTAATTAAAATTGATTGTGATTCCTGGTTCACTTTGTATTTGAATCAGGACACATATATATTAATGAAAAGTACTTAATACATATTGATATTTGAAAATTTACCAGTGACTCATTTAAGATAGTCTTATAGAATGGTACATGTGTGTGAGTGTCACAGTGTTGTCACGTGTGGTGGAATAAATTAAATTGTTTATCTGTCTGTTGTTGTTGTGACTTACACTTCATCATATACATACCCTAGACATTCAACGTAGTCATCACAATATTCCAGAATAATTCTGACTGAGGTATAAATATGTGGTAGCAAGAAAGGTCATCTGTAATACACTACCCTTATTAGATACAGATACCTTCACAGCTGATCTCAGTCAGTACACTAAGTCCCCTATAAATATTTATAACATCCCACCTTACCACATATGTGTGTGTGTGTGTGTGTGTGTGTGTGTGTGTGTGTGTGTGTGTGTGCGTGCAATGTTTACGCTGTCGAAGACTTTCCCCAAAAGCCTTTGTTTTTGTTCATTAGCAAAACTCTCATTCTGAGTTGTCTTGTGTTTGTGTCCTGATATCATTTTGGCTGCAGAAATAATCATCTAAAATGCTGATATTTATGGGAGACAAATTAAACCTTTCCTGAGATTAATCTAACTTCACTATCTCGGGAGTTAACCTAACATGTAAACATATTAGAGGTTTTGTAGTTTTCCACTTCTGCTGCCACTTGTACGAGTACATGCTCCCTTGTTCTTTTGGTGTTCAAACATTCCAAGATGGATACGATACTCATTCCTACAAGCAGCTGATAGCATTACATGATAGTTCTTATTCTGGAATCTGCAGGGTAAGAGATACAGTTGGAGTCCAAAATAATAATAAAAAAACACAAGAGAAGAAAAATGGAAACAGTAATTACAAGGAAAAAGAAGACAATGAAGTATATTGATTACATGGCACAAGACAAGAATGCTTGGAAGTTCTTTGTTGATGACCTGTGTTCATAGGTGCATTAGGCTGGGACGACTTGGGGCTGCTTCGCTGGGTTCTGAGTGCAAGGGGACACTAGGAGGAACGAAATGAATGCATATTTCGTCAAGGTTTTAACTATCAGTTAAGACTAGCGTTTTACTAAATAAAAGCTTACATTTATATTTACTTTTGCCCTTGATCAACGGCCAGGAATGAATAGGTTAATCATGTGAGCACGGAGCAGTGCTCAAAGCGTTTCTCAGACTGGCCATAATTGCTTGACCAACACTTTTGGTGAGAACATTGGTAACATATTAAGACTAATTGACTGTCTTAGGTAGGGCTACAACAATAACCTTGCTAGGAGAGGTTACAAACAAATGCGTTCGTGCTAGGATAATACAAATGAATCAAAATGTGGGGGAGAGGAGGGGTTGCATTGGAGGGGTCACATTACCCACCCCGAGCGCTGAATACTCTAAGGCCGACCAACTGGCGGATCCAAATGGGTGGCGGCGGGGCGATTGTCCCTTCCTTGGGACTTATGATAACTTTTATTTCAAATCAACCGTACTCCAGTATTATTCCCCCCCCCCCCCCCCATTCCCACTTGGGACTTAAACGTAAATAATCGTTAGGTCGGACGATGGACGAATTAAAACATGACTGATACTGGACTCTAAAGGTTACAAATGTAGTTTGCAAGTAATTCTACGTGGGAGGACAGCGAAAGACAATAAAAAAAAGCCGCCATTCAACAATAAGACAAAAGACGGTGTCAGGCAGGCGACACAAGGGGACGTCACGCGAGTCGCAAAAACAGAGGACTTTATGACAAGAGGCGGATAATTTCTGTATCGGCGGCCAATCCCAATTCAAAACAGGTAATGCTATAATGTAAAATGTGTATGAATTGTTATCAAATTTTGTCTCTTTGCAGTTGAACCTTACTTTTATGCAGTTATGTTGTAAATAGTTATTTAAAAAAAAAAGAAAAAGAATATTTTTGAGTTACTGTATAATAGAACTATCAAGTTGTCAAATTTTTTGGGTCAAAATTCGTTATTTTGTTTTTTTTAATTGTCAAAAAATATATATAATAAGGGGGAGGGGGAAGCTTGATCATTCTGATATATCGCCCCCTCTCTTGCAGAAGTCCTAGATCCGCCAGTGGGCCGACCCTGCCTAAGCTTCACGAGAGTTGAAAGGTATTGATTAAAGAAATATCATGGGTAAATTCTCTTATTAGAGCATTGTCGCATCCCTCCTTGACGTTATCATGTCCTTTCTCCACACCAAAGTTGAAATCATTTCATGGCGCATTTTTGGACGGGGGAACTTTGTTGCGCGCCTATTGAAACAACGCAAATTTTGTTCCCAATATACTTAATGTCGTCAGATTTTATTTATTTAGAAATATTTCTGCCTCTGTTGCTTTTCGGTGACAAAATTTATGGAAATTTTCCCCCCATTTAAATTACGCAGTTGGGAGCCGCGCTGGCGTAATGGTAACCACACTGCGCTGGCGATCGGGTGATCCAGGTTTGCGCCCTGGCGAGCACATTTGAAGGAGAGTCTTCGACTTGGACTGGATTAATTCAAGTCCTGGCGAGTACATTTGATAGAGTGCCTTCGACCAGGGACTGGAATAACCTGAGCGGCAAGATAATTGGTTCAAGTGTACAGGATACAACCTCACTGACAGACAGGGGATTTAACTTAAAGACGTGTACGGAAATTAATTAATCTTTTAAGAAATACTGGGTTAGTGCTTATAAGAGGGTTGTTTACTTCTCTACATTATTCGTTTCAGTTCTTTTTTTTGTGGTGGTGTGTTCTTTTGCTGTGGGATTTTGTTTGTGTGTAGCCTAGATCGCAGTCGTCTCTATTTGAGGCTGGGGACTGCGACGAGGACGCAGATTAGAATTGGGTGCTTAGTATTTCTAGTACCCATTGTGGATTTCCTATTGGTTATTTTTGGGGGTTTCTTTGGGTACAACGTTGGTTGCCATTTTAGATTAATTAACCAAAATCTGTTTGGGGTTGTCTGTTGTTATTCTATGTTTCATTGATAGTGAAATAATACTTTTGTTTGGTATGATTTTTAATTCCTGCCATCGCGCAGATATAGTAATTTTTTATATATAGAAGGCCTACGATCCTTGGTGAGCTGATGGGTGATGATGTTTGTCAATAAATAAACCTAGCATTAAAGATCGGCTACCACGACAATTATGGGAAACTAAGAGCCAGGGATCCAGACCTCCAGGACGACTCAGAGTCCGCTGGGAGGACAACCTTAGACAATCTCTGAAGGACCGAGGACTCGATTGGAATCAGGCCATGAAAAAGACAGCCGATCGAATAGTATAGCTCTCTCCCTCTCTCTCTCTCTCTCTCTCTCTCAGGCAAACGTCTCCACCCTAGGGTAGAAGAGGAAGGACTAAGTAAATAAGTATTAAAGACTCTATAATGTCAACATATACCTATCAAGCCCTCATAGCGTCGGGAGATAAACCTAACACTAAGGTGTCATTACGTCAAGAGATACATCTAACATTAAGACGTCATACTTCCAGAGATAAACCTAACACTAAGGCGTCATTACGTCAAGATATAAACTTAACACCAAGACGTCATTATGCTCAGAGATAAACCTAACACCAAGACGTCATTATGCCCAGAGATAAACCTAACACCAAGACGCCATTACGCCCAGAGATAAACCTAGCATCAAGACATCATTACGCTTAGAAATAAACCTAGATTGAAGACGTCGTTACGCCCAAAGATAAAGCTAACATTAAGACGTCATTATGTCCAGAGATAAACCTAGCATCAAGACGTCATTACGTCCAAAGATAAACTTAGCAGCAAGACGCCATTACGTCCAAAGATAAACCTAACAGCAAGACGCAATTACGTCCAGAGATAAACCTAGATTCAAGACGTGATTACATGAAGGGATGAATCTAGCATTAAAACGCCATTACGTCCAGAAATAAAGCTAACATAAAGACGCCAAAACGATAGAAAGACACGTAGCCGTGTAGATCAGGTTGTCTCGTCTATTCTAACTTTTGTTATTGCAACATCGGTGCTAGCTTTACCTTCCAGCCTTGTGTATACGAGCGTTGTTACCCGGGACAACGCTTTCATGTTCCCGGAACAATGTGACCGACAGATTGGAAAGTCAGAGAGTTAAGTCATTGTGTTTAAGGTGAATTATGGAAACGAAAATATATGCATTGAGGAAAAAAAAACCTCGACGGGATTGTCTCTCCTGACGGAAGAACATTAAACACAGGAATAGTGCACAAGTGCAAGGGGTAGTTTCTCAAACTGAAAAAAAACATATAGTACATACACACATACAGAGGCAAAACTACAGATACATAAAAATATTAAATCATACATACTGTCAGAAAAAGACAGTAACAAATATGCATACCACACGCAAACACACAAACACATTACATGTATGTGAATGCGAAAATCATGTTCGATTTACGTGATTTCTGTTTACGCGATGGTCTCGGGAACGCTTATATCGCGTAAACAAAGAACAATATATATATATATATATATATATATATATATATATATAGATAGATATATATCTATATATATATATATATATATATATATATATATATATATATATATATATATATATATATATATATATATATATATATATATATATATATATATATATATATATATATTGCGTTGGGAAATCAGAAGAAGTCCAGTTCCACACAAAAACCAATTATCATCAGCGAGTAAGACTCTCATAAAAAACATCAAATATCTGTGAATGATTTGACGTATCACTAGAGATGTGACGTATCACTAGAGATGGGACGTATCACTAGATATGGGACCAATCACTATTTCACGAATAGAGGACATCTGCTTGTATTCTAAACAATAGAATGAATGAAACGTGTGTGCGTGTCACGGACTGCCTTCATTTAGCTCTACAGTAGTGGTCCAACAGTGGCCAAAACTCAAGAGTATCTAATATGGGCCTTTAAAGGTGTTTACCTTCGCACAAGATTACTCTTGGCAGAGTTGTAGATAGAAGGATAATTATGCTTCTATCTCAAGGGAGTTTTCACAAGATATTTCCGAAGTCAAGAACAATGCTGCATTGGCAGGGCAATTGTTAACTTATCTCGGTTCGCCGCCTTTTATGAAGAAGTAAGCAATTGTTTTAGCCCGTTAAAGTCCCCAGCTGGTGTAAATCCAGCGAAATTCTTTTTTAAGCATTAGCTTTATACATGTAAATATATGTCTAAGTGTATATATATATATATATATATATATATATATATATATATATATATATATATATATATATATATATATATATATATATATATATATATATATATATATACAGAATATATATTAAAGAGTCTTGCTCATACGTTTGCTGTCATACTGATTGTCACGAAGTGGATTTAAGTTTTAGATTTTGTCTGAGTGTATAGACAAGACACTAGTATGAGAAAGACTGAGAAGATAGATTTTTGATGAGAATGACAGTGAATGTGGAAAGATGAGACTTATAGCTTCGAGGGTGAGAACCGAGATTGACTCTCCCTCGCCACTCGTGACTATTTAAGAGCTAAAGACTCACCACCTCTGACTACCAATAAAGGAGATAAGGTTTCACTAAAGTTCCACAGACACAACTATACAGACAAATATATATACGTACAGTATAGTTATAGAGACTGATCCAGTATACCGTTTAAAGTTTATTTACACAATAAAATAAATTACATATCAAAATAAATAACGTGCGTGGTCGCACACCTGAAAAGAACAAAACCAATTAAAATGACTGATAATATAATCCCACCCTTTCACCCCCTCATTCAACCTGCATGGGAAAAAGAATTTAGGATTAAACACACAGTAATTTGGTGGGGTCTCTAAGTACGAGCCACCACTCCTAACTATCTTATTATTAATTATTAAACTCTAACACCACTGTCCGACTGCAGACGTAACTACCTGCCTACCCAAAATCTTAAGGAACTTTCTAAAGTCCTACACTGCCAAATCACAACCACTGATCCACTAACGGACTTCTTCAGTGCAACCTCAGAGGCTGTCCTCTGCTCTGACTATCTAACTTCCTAAATTCTGTCTCTCCTCTGTTGCTGTTCTGACTATCTGCCTCTATAACTTATGTCTCTCCTCTCTAAAGCATTCGGAAGGAATGTTGACCCTATCTCCTCCCACGAATATTGCTGTTTGATGACTTGGGCTTTTAGACGTAGGTACTTGACTTGGAATGTAGCTGCTTCACTGCTGACGAACTTAATTCATTATCGGCCGATTTAACCCGCTTAGGGTTTAGGGACAAACAGCATTATTATGGCTGTGTACGAATAGACCCAACCTCCAGGCCACGCGCCTCTTTAGAGTGGTATAACGAGCTAAGAGCTCTGGATTTTATAGATAAACCCGTTCCCACTGAAGCATGGGGCTTCACTGCAAGAGAACTGCTATCTTCCTCTGGTGCAGACGTACTTGGCGCCGGTATCTACCGCGTCACCAATTTTCTTCCGCCTCTGGCGATGCCTCGACCCTTCTACTCCTGAAAATGGCCGAATATCTTGGCAAGCTGTAATGCAATTTATGCCCCCTTCCTGTGTGCCGTGAAAATGCTGTAAACAAAGAAATAACTACTAATGTACAACAACTTTAAAATAAAATCATCTCTAACACATAAACACATCACCCGTTTATCCCCTACACCCATCTACACACAAGCGATAACAAATGCTCCTACCTAAGGGTCACTAACTTCCAATCACACCTCTCTCTTCCCCCCCTCTCAACATAACTATCTGTCTGGTAAGAAACCCCCGACCCAAGCTGACCTAATCTGTTACGTTAATCTAGCCGCAAGCGTCAAAACATTTCCTACGTTGAAGCGAAACCTTCCTGGTAAAATTCCTAGGCCTACTTTTTTTCGAATAACCCGGGATGGTTATCCGATTCACATATTATATATACAGGGTGTCCATAAAGTCTCTTTACAATTTAACAAATTTATTACAAAGGCAATTGATGAGATATCTTAATCAGATTTGTTCTATGTACTCAGTGGTTATCAAAGTTTTTAATCACATACATTTATCGTATTTAAAGTACCCTGTTGATGAAAGAGGTACTGTTAAATGAACCCCTAAAAAAATGGCTACTCCTCAAGAGAAGGCACAATGTGTATCATGGTTTATTGAAACAAAATCGGATAGGCAGACTCAGCGAAACTACAGAACTAAGTATGGAAGAGATCCACCGTCACGTCCGTCAATTCGTGCATGGCACAAGAAATTTATGGAGACAGGGACAGTGTTGGATAAAGAGAGGAGTGGACGACCAAGAACATCCGAGGAAAACATCGAGCGTGTAAGACAAGCCTTTTATCATTCTCCCACAAAGTCCATCCGTACTGCTGCCAGACAGTTAGAGCTACCACGTTCAACAGTGCACAAAGTCCTACACAAGAACTTGCGATTGTATGCTTACAAAGTGCAACTCTTACAGGCACTCGAGCCAAATGATAAATCAAGACGAAAAGAGTTTGCAGTTAATATGCTGGAACGAATTTCTGAGGATGAAACGTTCCTCACCCGAGTTTGTTTTAGTGATGAGGCAACCTTTCATGTTTCAGGGAAACTGAACACACATAATGTGAGAATCTGGGGATCAGAACACCCCCATGTGACTAGGGAACTTCACCGAGATAGTCCAAAGGTGAATGATACCATTGCCACCATTGATGAGGCTATGCTACAGCGAACATGGCAAGAAATCGAGTACCGTCTTGATGTGCTTTGTGCAACTAATGGAGCCCATATAGAGATGTATTAAATGAGGCAAAAAAAACTTCAATATCTACTTCTCATTTTGTAATAATTTCCACATATTTGTCTTTTCATTTGCCTTTTAATAAATTTGTTAAATTGTAAAGAGACTTTATGGACACCCTGTATATCATCTAGGAAATAATTAATCCCCTCTCAGTAATATTAATTACATCCCGTCTTCTGACTACAGACAATTAATACCCAATTAATTAAAATTACACAAATACGCTCGTATATATATACTGCAAGTTATCATAAAAATACCCTCTCCGTAATATTTAATTACACAATCAATTTACGTACACAATTACGCTAGCGTATTTACACTGCAAAGAATCATAATCAAATTGCGATTGTACACAACAACTCTACCTACTACAGCGCGCCCGTGTATCTAAGAGCTAAACCTCACACAGTTAATATCACAAAGCCGCTACACCAATCAAAGATACTGTTAATTATCCACAGAAACTTTAAAACACTCTTACATTTCTACTAGTTTTTTAAGATAGCAATTGATGGCACTTCGAGCTAAATTAATTTCCCAGAAGAAAACTTTACTCCAAAGTGCTAAGATCTTACATAACTATCTCCTACGCTAATAACGTTATGGACATACCCAAATACCGAATATCTCTTAGCTTGAGCAAGCGATAATGACGTAGATTTCACGGCTGATATTTCTGGAGACAAAGAGACCGCTACTTGATTTACTCTGTTATTTATTACAGACAAAAATGATGCAAGCGCGCACGCCATACGTCATCGCGCGGCTTCGCTTGGGCCACTCTTAAACCAATGAAATCGCTGCAATTATTTAATAACTGACCACGTCCAATCACATCGAAAAATAATACATGACTCATGTTTATGTTACGCACGTGCCACGAATTGCGTCATGTAGATAAGATTTACAGACCGTTTGCATTACCCAAATTAAATTTCATTGGTTATAGTGTTATTCTACGATCCTGGGTCGTGCTTCTAACCCCCATCCCCCGTTTAAACATAGAATGTACGGGAGTACGGAATTATCTCCTAATCGTCGGGAGATAATGCCCAGCCCTCTAATAAAACTACGCGCTCAACTCCCAATGAAATAAAATGAACGCAATTATTTTACCAAGAAAAGAAGACTGGTGCAAATCTTAAAATTAAACCTACCGTAATCCCTCATAAAAATTGAATTCAAAATTACGTAGAGAAAAAGATAATTACATAGAGAAACAGAATGGGGCCCGTTGAAAAATAAAATCACAGTAACTTCTCACACTGATAATAACTGAATAAACATGATTATTTAGTTTTAAAATAACATGTAACAAATTTAATAATCAATTAATTTTAACAGGTTAAAAAACGATACATTGATGGTGAATTTTAGGTGTAATTAAAGTTGTCTTCACTGAGATTTTGGTTTGAGGATTGATATTTTTTTTTAAATGTGTTCTATTGCAGTTTCCTTGTACAAAAAAAAAAAGTAGCTGGTCCTGCAGCCGTGGTTTCGTCAATTCGTCTGTGATGAGGGTACTTTTTCACACAACTTGTCCAATTTAGGCGGTTGGTGTTGATTCTCTGCTTTTACTTCACAACGAGTGGCGTCGAAACTGTAGTCTTGCAGCTTCGTTCAACGAACAGTTTGATAGCTTCGTTCCACGAACTTTCTGATAGCTTCGGTCCACGTACTTTAGATAAAATAAAGAGAACAAATGCCTCTGCTAAGTACATTTGTGGGCTGCAAATTAACAGGCACATTGTCTCGCTGTCCATCCACCAATGTTAGCATCTCTGTTGATTAATTATTCTTGAGTTTACACAGCGTAGCTCAGTGAAGATGATTATAAATCACCAATATTCTTCTGGGTATTAAACTGGGAAAATATGTACTTGGACAGCGCGAAACGCAATGATTTGCCTGAATTACATTTAACAAGGTACATATATCTCACAAAATGATACTATACACTCGATGCACATGGGATATAATCATCACTCATCACTGCTCCAATCGGAGTCTGGGGTTGCTGCTGTTCTCGCGTTTCTGAGCTAATTATCATAAAATAAACACCAGCGCTTACTGTAGTGGTTTATGAATATACTATTTTCATATGTTGAGGTTGCCAGCCTCATATATAACCACTTAGCAAGGAAAACATGTCAAATTCACATTTGTAAAATAAATGTTTACACTTACCCCGAAGTAATTTTTGGGAACACAATCTCCTGGCACAGTTTAGAATGGACACTGCACTTATATTAGATGCTTTCGAATCACTTGGTCTGGAAATTTTAGTATTCCTCTTATGACGGGTGATCTAATTCCTTAGGTCTCCTGTCTTTGTATTTATAAATGCGGGTTTACTTTTTTAAGTTTTAAAGTTGCCCAAATACTTCGATTCTGGTCCTTTAAGTTTCCAGTCTTTGTATTTAAAAATGCGGGTTTATTTTTAAGTTTTAAAGTTGCCCAAATACTTCGATCTGTCACTTATAATTTTTGAATCCTTTGTCCGATCCTTCTCTTTCTGGCTCTGGTGAATTGCTAGCTTGACGGGGCGATGCAGTCTGATTTGTAACTCCGATTTCGCTAGATTGTATTTTCAATTTTCAGTTCAAAATCCCAGATTGTACTTCCGATGAATTTGCCAATAGATATCGAAGTCTATTCCGGCTCTCAAATTAAGCCAATGGTAAACTCTCTAGAACTATATGGGTCGGGGTGTTAAATCATAATATCCCTCGCGTGTTTTAAAATATTACATTAAAAAAAAAACCAACGCGTGACCTCTTTCTAATAAGGCTGTAATACTTCCGCTTGCATCTTTATGCAAACTCACAAACAAATCTTTGAACTCATTCCTGCCTCAACATAATCTCCCCAGACAGGTTATCGATAATATTGATACCAAGATGGGCCAGCGGAAGCTATTATCTCATTATCATCTGTGTTGGCGTAGATCCCTCAGACGGATCTCTCAGACAGACAATATGGCTTTCTTTTCATCGATCGTGCGCGACCAACTTGGGTAAACACAGATCGTCTCAATCAAAGGTGCCTAGGCGACTCAAGTGATAAACGTATTACCCGCTGACCGGTCTAATTAACCTCAGTAATAATACAGTTCACCTAATGAAACGTAAACAAGTCTGGAAGCGGCTTCAGAGCAAAAAATGTAGAGCATAAAATATGCCGAATAATAGGACGATAAAAGAGAGAATTAAGGGTCCAAAAGTACATGCACAAACCGTTTTGTCACAGTGCGGGCGCGCGCGCGCGCGAGTACACGCATACATTTTGTGACAGGAGCAAAGGAAAATTCGTAAAAGTTTTTATTTTTTTTGTACCTTTGATTGTTTTATAATTGAAAGTCATAATTGAAAATTAATTTTTTTTCCGTCAATTAAAAATCATGTTAGTATAAAATAAACTTTAATAAGTTTAAACACCTAATATTTAAATCACAATAAAGTTCATTTTTACTAGAACTGTGTTTAAAGCAAACACTCATTGACTTAGTTGTTAAATAATAATGAAACCTCCCCCTCCTCCCCCCCTTAAAAAACATAGATTTGATCGGTATATCTCATCTCATCTCATAATCGGAACCTGGTCTACCCCGTAAACAGGGTGTTGAGGGGATCCAAAGAGCACTAGGCTCCTGAGCAAAACATGTAATCAAAATGTCTGACAAACAGGGGATTAGCCCATTGTGTTGATAGGTATATCACCATTTACTATTCCCCTTTCATTTCTTCAAATACGAGAAAACTCAATCGGTTTTTTTATTTTTTTGCAGTTCATTATTCCCTTTGCTTTAAAACTGTTACTGTAATAGAGTTATTGCCACCTTACTTTGCACTGATTTAGTTATTACATAACATCGGCACGGTCATAGCCAGGTTAAAACGATAGACTAAAATGTAACAAGAAAGGGAGCTGCATGCAAAGTTTCAGCCCTATACAATATGTGGAGCAGAGAGATTTTGAGCGTCACAGATTTGAAACGTGACAAATATATTAAACTCAGGTGAAGTTAAATAAAAGTGATTAATTAAAAGAATTTTGGATTTATGCCGTTAAAACCTGGATGCATTAATTTTTTTCCGATAGAGACTTAGCCACTCGTGAGATCACTTCCAAGGTTATTTTTCCACCATTCAATCAAGACGAAGATTTTTTTTCTTTTCGGATGAGTGTACTATTTACAGTAGTAATCGATTCAGGAATGTGTATTCGTGGTGCACGAATACCGAGCCTAATGGGCGCAAATATGCACACAGAAACATATAACAATAGGACACTCTCTACTGTGCATTACAACAGGTAATTTGATCGTCAGAAGAGGTCTCAAATCCGCCACGTGTTTCGGCCCGATTATACCTTCTTGACGTTATTAGGGCTCTGAAGGGATCAGACCCCTCTCCCTTCCCTCAATTATATATATATATATTTATATATGATAAGAAACTCTATACAGAGCGGTATAACAGGAGGCAATCTGATCATCAGAAGGGTCCCCCCGTCGATCAAGTGTTTCGACCCCTTAATCTGCTTTACACTCTAAGGGGGCGGGCCCACTTAATTAAATCATGACTCCCAAGTGTCAGCCTCCTGTTATCTAGTGCAGGGAATTGAACTCACTAAACTTTGGTTGCAGCTTTCAAATTCACTGTTTTTTTCTGTCAGCTGGAGCCAATTGTGAAAGTAACCCCTGTGTTGAAAACAAATTACTGTTCCGAGTTCCATAGCCCGTTGCGGTTGTTCCACAGCCAGCACGATGCCTTTCCCACAGTTTCGCTGAGCCTCTTAAGTGCCCTTGTTCTTGACTGTCCCCTCAACCTCAACAGTTTCAGTAGAACATACTCTGAGGCAAACGCGAGACCTCTTGCACCTACCTCAACAGCCATGACCCTTACAGTCAACCCATCACGTCTCAAGTCTGCGGCCAGATCATTTTGACCCAAAGACGCAGCAATAGAGAACGCAGTCAGCGACTCATAGCTTGACTGCTTGCGTCAGGATCAGCGAACCAGAGCTGGTCAAGACCGCTCTCCACCTCCACGTGGTGGTCCTGGAAACAGTCTGCAGCAGTGCAGTCTGGCTGAGCGAGCACGGATCGAAGAGGGAAGGCAAACCCGGTCCCAAAAAATGCCGTGCAGAAGTCGGATGTGTCGACCGAAAGGTGCAGATATCACAGCTTAGGCGTAAACAGACACAACGCAACCACTGTCCTTTTCAGGGCGAACGAGGAAGAAGAAGAAGAAGAACGAATGTTGCTCGTTCAGTCTGGATTCAAATGGCCCGGTCAGCTCAATCATTATAATCTGGTGCGATAATGAGGAATGAAGCACTATAACTGGCTGTATTCTGGATCTTCTGATACTCTCTGGATATGCCCCTAGCCCAGGTAGGCCTCTCTGTATATATATATATATATATATATATATATATATATATATATATATATATATATATATATATATATATATATATATATATATATATATATATATATATATATATATATATCACCCGTGTGTTACCGGGGCCCGAAAGGGGAGCAAAGAATAGTAACACTGTACCCTACCATGCATGTCGTAAAAAGCGACTAAGGAGGGTTGGGCATGGGGCTGGTTACCCCATCCCGTAAAAATCTTTTTACCACAAAAACTTCAACAAACATGGACAAGTCAAATAAAGAATATAAATCAACTCGGCCGTCCAAGACAGAAGAAGGTGTTCTGGAAAGGAAGCGCATGAAGCAACCTAGAGAAAGCCGAAAGGAGTCTGGGTTGCCGACTAACCTTATTTCGTCTAGGAAAATCTCCACGATTGGCATCTGGAATGTTCGCACTCTGTGTGAGCAAGGGAAAACTGCACAGGTAGGAGCAGAAATGGATTTACAGGATTGATATCCTGGGTCTCTGCGAGACACGGTGGAAAGGCATAATGAAGAGGAGATTGATCACAGGAGAAATGGTGTTGTCCTCAGGACATGAGGAGGAAAGAGCCCACCACAGTGAAGGGGTGGCTCTAATGCTGTCCAAGGAAGCACAGAAGGCACTTATAAAATGGGAAGCAATGGGACCCCGAATTATAACAGCAAGGTTTAAATCAGCCAAAAAGAAAGTAAATATAAACATTATCAACAAATGATAAAGAAGAATCTGTGAAAGAAGACTTTTACACTAGACTAGAAAATGTCTTGGAGAATAAGAAAAGAAAGGACATCACAATTTTGATGGGGGACCTAAATGCTAAAATAGGAACAGACAACACTGGCTTTGAAAAAATCATGGGAAAGCATGGATTAGGTATGATGGACGAGAATGGGAAACTTCTGTGCTTCAAATCAACTAGCTATAGGAGGACGCATATTTCCACATAAAAGAATACATAAAGCAACATGTATATCACCAGACCACAGAACTGAGAATCAGATTGATCACATATGCATAAATAAGAAGTTTAGGTCATCATTGCATGATGTGAAAGTATGTAGAGGAGCAGATGTTGTATCAGACCACCATCTTCTGTTGGCTAAAACAAAATTAAAACTCAAGAAATTTACAACAGCATATAGCTATAGACAACAGTATAATGTGGAATATCTAAGAAATCAGGAAATAAGAGAAACATTTTCAATCGCAGTATCCAACAAATACCAAGTACTCCAACAACTGGAAGATGAAACAGATACGGAAGACCACTGGCAACAAGTAAAAAATATATGGAACAAGACATGTGAAGAAGTACTGAGAAAAAGAGAACATCAGCACAAAACATGGATAACAACAGAAACCATTAGTAAGATAGAAGACAGGAGAAACATGAAAGCAGATTTAAACAGAAGCAAAACCAGAAGCTCCAAAGCCAAGGCTCATGAAATGTACATAGAAGTAAACAAAGAAGTAAGAAGAAACATCAAAAGAGAAGATGAAATATATTGATGATTTGGCAAGGGAAGCAGAGGAAGCTGCAGCCAAAGGAAATATGAGGGACCTGTACAACAACACAAAGACGCTAACAGGGAAATATAAGCAGGCAAATGGCCTCATAAAAGATAAGAATGGAAAATTGCTTAGTAATATACAAGAACAAATGAAGAGATGGACAGAACATTTTGAGGAACTTCTTAATAGACCATCTCCAACTAATCCCCCAGACATCCAGCCAGCAGAAGAGGAGCTACAAATCAGCTGTAAATGACCAAGTAGAGAAGAAATAAAGAAAGCCATAAAGCTTCTGAAAGATGGAAAAGCAGCTGGTCCAGATTGCATTCCAGCAGAGGCCATCAAAACAGATATTGATACCTCTACAGAGATATTATACAAACTACTTGGCAAAGTCTGGGAGAGAGAGAGAGGAAATACCAGCAGAATGGAAGGAAGGTTATCTAGTCAAGTTGCCTAAGAAGGGAAATTTACAAGAGTGCACAAATTATAGAGGGATAATGTTACTATCAGTGCCAGGAAAAGTATTAAACAGTATCATCCTTGAGAGATTAAAAGAATCCATAGACAAGCAACTGAGAGATGAACAAGCAGGTTTTCGACAAAACAGATCCTGTACAGACCAGATAGCCACATTGAGAATAATAGTTGAACAAAGTCTGGAATGGAATTCACCGCTATACATCGGATTCGTGGACTATGAAAAGGCATTTGACAGTGTAGACAGAGAATCACTTTGGAAATTGATGAGGCATTACGGAGTTCCTATGAAGATCATTAACTTAATAAAGAAGACCTATGAAGACATGACATGCAGAGTTCTTCATGAAGGACAACTTTCAGAACCGTTTAGGATTAGAACGGGAGTGAGACAGGGATGCCTCTTGTCTCCATTTCTTTTCTTACTACCAATAGATTGGTTTATGAAAACATCGACATCACAAAACAGAAATGGAATCTAGTCAGTGGCGGCTTTCTTTAATGTGCTGTTGAGCTGCAGCACTCCCTATTAAAAAAAAGGACTGCATACTGTCTCTACTAACGTAATCCGGACAGACCGAAAAATTGAGGTTACACCGGAAGGGTTGAATAACTTGAATACAAGACAACAACAAAAGTTATCTAAGACCGTATCGTGGAGTGCTGCGAACGATTTCAGTTCAAGTGACCTTGACCTCTTATAAGCGAATGCTTGTTATACACAGCTGCGTTTGGGTTGAATTTATTTAACTCTTTGACTCCGGAACAACGCGCTGAGCGTGGTTTTTAGACTATCACGAATGAAAATTACGGCACAGGGTGAAAAATAATTGCGGAGTCAAAGAGTTAACAAGTGCTGCAACGAAAGACAGCTCCAAGTGCAATGAACTGTAATTAAAGGGAAGTTACAATGAAAATTTTAAACACGAGAAATAGCAGCACAAATGTCTGTGTAACCTGGTTTGAAACTCGGGAAACTGCTTCGACTGACAAGGATTACTCCTAGCTGCAGTAAACTTTTAAAATAACTTTTCAGATGTTCTTGACAGATTTTAGATGAGATAAGACACTAATAATTTGTGTCTGGGTTGATATTTTACATAGTGGTCACAATTTGTGAGTGTTATTTACCGTATAGTATTTTATATGAATGAACAGTGCAGCACCCCCAATGACAACCCCCTGGAACCGCCACTGAATCTAGTGAAATCTGACTAAACAGCTTGATGATCTGGATTTTGCAGATGACTTGGCTCTTCTGTCCTGTAGCGAAATCTGTGAGATAATCGCTTATTTCAGTAAGATTTTAGTCTTATAATAAATAATACACCAGCCCTCAGGTGTCTGACTATTTTCATCTTCAACGCCAGTAGAGCGCTGCCTTTTGTGCAGTGGAAATGCTAAGAAAATGACCCGCCGTAAAATCTAACACGCTTTTAGTTTCGGTTTAGAAACGTACAATAAACATTTTAACATCTCGCCGATCTGCGGCACGAAACGGCGGAAAAAGTTTGAATTAACGTAATATGTTAACTTTAACACTAAAATTTGTAATAATTCGGACATTTCCCAGTAGTAAGAACGAGACGATTGTAATAATTAACGCCAACACTACCAAAGTTTTGAAAAAAAAACCCTCTTCGCTCTGCAAGCGGTCGCTTTAATATATACACGCTGTGGGCAAAGCCAGCAGAGACAAACACACAGACAGTTTTCCATTTCTTCCTAGCGGTAATATTCTGACGTCACTCAAACTAGTTGGTTATTTGAATAATGAAAGAAATGTTAGAGACGGGTGGGGGGGGGGGGGGGGACTTGTGTAAAAGTTATATTTGACGATTGACAGTGACAAAACTGAAAATCTAAACCATAATGAAACTGACCATAAAAATCATATAGTTGAATAGCTTAGTTTCCCCTGAGCAAAAATATGTTTTAAAGAATATGGTAGTCCAAGTATTAGCTAAGTTATTGAGAAAATACTATATGTCTAAGAACGTTATTGGGGACGCTAGTTTAAAAAAGAGGCATTGGAGTATTCAAATCCTATTGGTTGGTATAAGAGTGTAGGAGTAAAAAGGGGGGGGGGGGGGAATTGGAAAATGTAACTAAAACTAAACATCTTTTTCTATTGGCATAACTAACGCAGACTGACCAATGGACTACGAGGCACATAGTTTGTTTGGAAGTTGTTTTGTTTTTTCAAACTAAATTCAAAAAGTTGTAGTAGTGCCTGCTTTCATTGGTCGGCTCTAATAGATATTGGTAAGAGGCATAGTGGTCTCGTGGCCATTTGACTAGAAAATTTTATACAAACAACTACGTTGAGAGCAGATGTGATAAATTGTAAAATTAACTACTAAATTCACAATCTGGACGAGGCAGAGCAAAACTGAGGCCATATTCTTTGCCAGTCAACGTTATTTGTGACATATTTCTTTGAACTAGTGGTAAGAATGCTTTATGTATTTACATGCTTGATTAAAACTGCACAAGTTAGATACTGCTATGGGGAAAAGTGAAGGACATGCCGGGAGCAAACATTATTGAATCCTCACATTGATCTGTATTTGACTGTTGCATATTATTAGGATTTTGTATTAACTATTTTGTATTGGAAGATGTTAGGAAGCCTCAGTGTTCCATGAACACTCTTTAACATGCCTAGAGCGGTTATAATTTAGAAAAGGAAAGAAAGATCATATAAAAAGGAGATGTGGTTACTCCACGTTATTGTATTGAAGCAAACTAGGTAAAAGTATAGTGGCATATCGGCCATAGGAACCTGAGGTGTGGTCACAGAAAGGTGTGAGTCATATAATTAGGGGCTGATGCACATGAATGCACACGAGGCTGATCCCATACCGTCATGTATACATAGGGATAAGAAGTTGTGATCGGATATGAAAAGGCCAGGGTGTCTTTTTATTGCAGAGTTTTTATTTCCTGTTACCATCCGGTGACAGGAAACCTGATGAGTGAGTGAAAAGTGTAAAGTCTCCATTCAAAAGTGTATGCTGTCAGCTGATAGCCTGAAGGAGCTTGTGTGTGTGGGTGCTGATCTATTATATCTGCAACGACATCCTGACTTATTATCGTCATAACAAGAATCCCAGGTGACACGTTAACAGCAGGGACATCTGACACTTCCTCCTAATAAACTGGTTCCTATCAAAATAAAACAGAATTATATGGGGAATGATGAAAACAACAGCTCCTCATAACCAATGACTAACACTTGCAGTTATTAAAGTTTTAGTCTGTGAATACATCTACAGGAACTCTATATAATAACATTACATTCATAGGACCAAGAGTCCATATTTTTTTAGTTAAAGCATTATATGTAAATATATTTCCTCATTTTCAAAGACCTGTCCAAAAGAGATGGCGGGACAGGCAGATTAAATTGTACAAAGAAAAAACATTCCAATGTTAAAAGAAAACTTTAACCACAGTCTTATTTATTTTCTTATAGTGAGTTAAAGTGTATTGTGTTGATGTACCATCATCTTCATTTCACCCCTAGACACTAGAGACATCATACACCAGCCACTAGAATCAAAATACGGACTGTGTGAGATCTAGGGAGGTAGCGTTAGGTTCTCTGATAATATATATCATCATCATCATCATCATCTTTTTTTAGAGTCAGGGACCTACATGTGCTTGACCTCACACAGTTGACACAGACACAACTATCTTTCTTGTTAGGTATAACATCTTAACCTCCCCAGCAAAAATTACCTTTGCTACATGTCCCATAACCATAATCAGATGCAAGAGAAAATGAAAATTCTCAATAAGAGGTCACAATAATTGGGCCTGAAAATACACAGGGAAAAGACAAAAATTATGAGAATAAATGCATGAAATGATAACAAGGTTGAACTTGAAGAAACACCACTAAAAGATGTACCGGTAGAATCTTACACATATCTTGGAAGTAATATAGACAAAGTTGGAGGGACAGACAGTGATATCAAAAAAAGAATACAAAAAGCAAGAGGAGCTTTCATTGCATTGGGAAACATATGGAGAACAAGAGAAATCATGTCCAACACGAAATAAGAATCTTCAACTCAAATGTGAAATCAGTCCTATTGTATGGCTCTGAGACATGGAGAGCAACAAAAACAACAACCAAAAAGCTACAGACTTTCATAAATGGGTGCTTGCGTAAAATAGAAGGACTGAAATGGTATGACAAAGTCACAAATGTGGAATTGATGACAAGAACCAGACAAGTGCCAGTGGAACAAGAGTTGAGAAGAAGACGCTGGCGATGGATAGGACACACACTGAGGAAACCTGTTGATAGCATTACAAGACAGTCCTTGTTCTGGAATCCACTGGGAAAGAGAGGCAGAGGTAGACCAAAACACATGGAGAAGAGAACTGGAAACAGAGGTGAAAATGATGAGGAAAACATGGAAAGAACTTGAGCGGATGGCACAGGACAGGAAGACTTGGCATGTGTTTGTTGAAGGCCTATGCTCCTTGGGGAGCCAAAGGGCATTGATGATGATATATATATATATATATACGACGGGGGGGGAGGGACTCCTTCTGATGATCAGATTGCCTCCTGTTATACCGCTCTGTATAGAGTTTCTTATATAAATATATATATATAGCGTGGCAGGTTGGTCACACTAGACAGTCTAGCTGTCTAGTGATCGAACAATGTCCCAGGTCTTGTTAACCCTTGACGGTGTGAGCTGTGTTCTCTCTTCTTTTATTAACTCTTAGATAATCAACTACGTATTTGACCGACGATACTTGTCATCTATTCAATCAACGCTGGTTCGTCTTTTCAATTCTTTAATTCAAAACTGAATGAACATATATAAAATAAGTGATAAAGTTGTCATCATTATTCAGGGAACATTCTTATCTTGCCCGTTCACATAAATGCATATAACCCCAACTGATATTTCTCCATATCTAACATATTTTGTGTTACTCTAACTCTGATCATGGAAGCACATTGTCTTCTGTTCTTGACAACTAATTCTCGGACACTGTCTTTCATTTTCAATCCAGCTGGTCTGGTTATAACTTACTGGACTTCCCTCCAGGGTGTATAAATGCGTTCAAGACTGTGCTGATACATTTGGTTACTCATGGGTTAATCATTGTACTTTAAAAATGTCCTGGCCCAACCACGTGAATTTCTCTATAACTGTTCAATCTACACATGTCACGTGTCTAACTCGATGCGCGTAGTTTTCTCTTCTTTAACGAATTCGAGACCAGTATATACCAGAATTAACGTATTCTGACGATCAGCGATTCTTGCATATCTTCTTCAGTGCTTCTGATTGTATACTGTTCAAAAAAAGAAACGCATAGCTACTGAAGGCACAGACATAGCCATAATTTTGACATTCAATAACTTTTTTAATTTAATGAGTTAATTGTTCAAATTGCACACAAGAATACCTTAGGGTTCAACCAATCAATTGACAGTTGTTTTGCATCTGGGTCACGAGAGTTTTTTGGCGTACGGGCTTTCCCGTTAGTATGGTGTGTGGCCTCCTCTTGCATCGATCAGCGACTGGCATCTCCTGGGCATGGATGCGATCAGACGTCTGATGTGGGCCTGTGGGATGGCTGCCCACTCTTCCTGGAGTGACTGGAACAGATCACGACGATTGGCTGGAGCAACGTCTCGGCGACAAACACGTCTATGCAGCTCATCCCACAGGTGCTCAATCGGACTCATGTCTGGAGACAGGGATGGCCAGGGAAGGGTGAGAATGTTGTTGGCAGTCAAGAACTGTGTGGTCAACCGTGCACAACGGGGTCTGGCGTTGTCCTGTTGAAACACAGACCTTTGGGCAGCCAAAAGTGGAAGGACATGGGGTCGAAGAATTTCATTGACGAATCGTTGCGCATTCAAGCCTCCTTCAATGTGCACCAATTGACTCCTTCCGTTGTAACTGATCATTCCCCACACCATTGCACCTCCACCACCGTGCGGCGGAGCTTCATCAACGCAATTTTGGGCAAAACGTTCATTTCGTCTACCGTAGACCCTACGCCGTCTGTCATGACGCTGCAACAAAAAGAAAGATTCGTCACTAAACCAGACACGTCTCCATTGATTGT
>JAMPIV010019701.1:102500-293864 GCA_024509875.1 Oreohelix idahoensis
CGGCTGGTACGACATGCCTGATGGAGTATACGTCATATCCTTTATTGTTCCCTTCATATCCCCCCCCCCCCCCCCCCCCCCCCCCCCGCCCCCCCCCCCCACCCCCCCCCGGAAGCTACTTGGGGCTGGTACTGTTTTTACCTACACAGAATAATGGAAGATGTGAAAGAGAAAGTCAAACAAGATGTGAAAAAATCAATACAGTGACGTACTAACTATCACCACTAATCAAAAATCAACACAGTGACTTACTAACTTTCACCACTAATCAAAAAGCAACACAGTGACTTACTAACTATCACCACTAATCAAAAATCAACACAGTGACTTACTAACTTTCACCACTAATCAAAAATCAACACAGTGACTTACTAACTTTCACCACTAATCAAAAATCAACACAGTGACTTACTAACTTTCACCACTAATCAAAAATCAACACATTGACTTACTAACTTTCACCACTAATCAAAAATCAACACAGTGACTTACTAACTATCACCACTAATCAAAAATCAAAACAGTGACTTACTAACTATCACCACTAATCAAAAATCAGAATATTACTATGGAAAATAAATGAGAATTGATAAATAGAATATTATTACCAACTCTTTGCTATAATCTATCAAACATAATCACTAACCAGAGCACATCGCGTGAGATGAAATGCTTCAGTAGAGACATTAATGTTACGAGGAGTTAATAGAACGAGATATGGCATCCCAAAAATTGCATCATATATGTAGATACAGAAAATTAATTGGTTTCGCAATCTCATGAGAATGAAGCCCGATCCATTCCCACTACATATCTACAACACTAGAAGTGTTTGTGAACGACAATGACCAAGGGACGGATAAATAGACAATGTCAGAAAAATCCTACCACAAAATAAATGACGTCCAACACAACAATAAAAATGGTCAACTCAGTTGTCAGAAAGTCCTATAGCATGGCTGTAAAACATGGAGAACAACAAAAACAACAACCGAGAAATTACAGACTTTCACAAATAGTTGCTTGTATAGAATAGAAGGTGTGAAGTGGTATGACAAGATCACCAATAAACGGTATGACAAGATAGCCAGTAAAATGGTATGACAAGATCACCAGTAAAATGGTATGACAAGATAGCCAGTAAAATGGTATGACAAGATCACCAGTAAAATGGTATGACAATATAGCCAGTACAATGGTATGACAAGATCACCAGTAAAATGGTATGACAATATAGCCAGTAAAATAGTATGACAAGATAGCCAGTAAAATGGTATGACAAGATCACCAGTAAAATGGCATGACAGGATCACAAGTAAAATGGTATGACAATAAAGCCAATAAAATGGTATGGCAAGATCACAAGTAAAATGGTGTGACAAGATCACCAGTAAAATGGTATGACAAGATCACCAGTAAAATGGTATGACAAGAAAGCCAGTAAAATGGTATGACAAGATCACCAGTAAAATGGTATGACAAGATCACAAGTAAAATGGTATGACAAGAAAGCCAGTAAAATGGTCTGACAAGATCAGAAGTAAAATGGTATGACAAGAAAACCAGTAAAATGGTATGACAAGATCACAAGTAAAATGGTGTGACAAGATCACCAGTAAAATGGTATGACAAGATCACCAATACAATAGTGTGACAAGATAGCCAGTAACAAAGTACCAGTGGAACAAGAGATGAGAAGAAGACGCTGTCGATGGAGTGACCTACATTGAGAAGACCCGTTGATAGCAATACCAGACACTCCTTGTTCTTGAATCCCCATGGTAAGAGAACTGGAGACATACAGAAGAACACATGGAGAAGAGAACTGGAGACATACAGAAGAACACATGGAGAAGAGAACTGGAGACATACAGAAGAACACATGGAGAAGAGAACTGGAGACATACAGAAGAACACATGGAGAAGAGAGCTGGAGGCATACAGAAGAACACATGGAGAAGAGAACTGGAGGCATACAGAAGAACACATGGAGAAGAGAACTGGAGACATACAGAAGAACACATGGAGAAGAGAACTAGAGACATACAGAAGAACACATGGAGAAGAGAACTGGAGGCATACAGAAGAACACATGGAGAAGAGAACTGGAGACATACAGAAGAACACATGGAGAAGAGAGCTGGAGACATACAGAAGAACACATGGAGAAGAGAACTTGAGGCAGACAGAAGAACACATGGAGAAGAGAACTGGAGACATACAGAAGAACACATGGAGAAGAGAACTGGAGGCAGAAATGAAAAGGGACGAGGATGACATGGAATGATCTTGAGCTGATGGCACGCCACAGGAGAATTTGACATGTGTCTAGTGAAGGTATATGTTCAAGACTGGGAAACTAAAGGGTATTGACTGATCGACCTACAACAACACGGGTTCAGATTAGCCAGGGCAACTCATTTGGGTCAAGAAAGAAGACTTCAGCTCTGTGACGAGTAATAATTCAATCGTTAATTTTCCTATGACCATCTGTGCTTCCTTCCCTGTGCCATTCCTTGTCCTTTTTCATCCGCTCATTACCTTTTGATTACGCCCTCACCTATCGATATTATCTAAAACTTACTGGGTTGACCTCAGGTATTTTGCCGGCTTGTCACCCGTCTGACCTGTTTATCTTTTTGTGTGGCTGTCGGCGCTTAGCAAGAAGGGTAACAAAGCCACCTTGAGTTGGTTGATGTTGGTCACCAGACTTATTGTGTAAGCCAGAGTATTAAGCTGTATATCCATGCATTAGATTGCATAACTACTTCCGCTCATCTGATGATGAGTCTATTAGTGGTAAATCATAGTGTTATTTCAGAGATAACGTGGAAGCGACGTGCAAAAACACAGCCCATCCTTAAGTCTATCGTGACTTAACAATCTGAACGACAGATAAACCAGACATGCAAGACAGTAAATAATAAGGGAATCGGTAACCACCGAACATATTACTTCTTCTTCTTCTTCAAGTACTTTACCTGGTGGTGAAGGTGATCACGTCTTTCCACAACTTCCTGTCTGCAGTACTATTGACCAATGGTGGAATTGACGTCTTTCCATGCCACGATGTCAAACTGTCCAGAATCTTCTCTTTTTTGTTGTCATCTATCTCTTTTTTCCTTCTATATTTTCTGTTGTCACAATATATTCCAGCTTCCGCCTTCTCAGAACATGTTCAAAGAAAGTGAATTCCTTCCGTATTCAACCATGAATCAAAACAACAAATAAGTCATCGACAAAAAACATTTAGAAATGTGTCGGTAGAACACGTATCTTCGTTAATTGGCTCCGTGGGGATTGTGGGATATGTTATAACAGCTATGATTCTAAATTGCATCTTACTCAAGTTCCTCGTATTTATAGATATCCCTACCAGCCAAAAAATGAGCAGCGGGGCCGCCACTGTCTGGAATATTCCCACGTGTCAGATTCGAGTGTTCAGTCTTGTATTCGACCATGTTCCACGCTTGACAAGTCAGACGTAATCACCTTTGGTAACTCTGGCATTCGTAAATCACAAGCATTATGTTAGACTCCTGACACATTAACAGAACTGTCCCACGTCTCTGATGTCGTTCCTAAATGGGTTTGTACTTGATGAGAGATCGTAACAGGCAGCCATCATCATGTCGAATGTGTGCAGTTTGTCCTGTACGTTTTGGAAAAGAGAATGGAATATTCTTCTTATTTTCGGAATTTCGTACCTTTACTTGATGCACATTTTAAACACTTCCGGAATGGCGCAGTTTGACACAAGTAGTGAACATTTTAGCTTCAAATCTATACCAGACTGTTCAGGGGATTTCTTCTTTAATGGGACCAAAATGGAATCGAGATTTCGGAATGTGAGATCTGAATTGGAATGTGCGCAGATTTGTACAAGGTTTGTTCAGTGTACATCCTATAACATCATACACGAGAACGGGTCTACCAGAGACAGCAAAGTGTTCTGTGAGCTCCTGGCAACATCGACCACAACCTGTGATGACCTAACTGCCAGAACTAACTCCAGATTTAAATACTGTAAGTATGTTTTGATTGGCCAGGCCTGGATTATTCATTAAGCACACTCAGGACTTACTTAGTGTCGTCCACATCTGACGTCATTTTAAAACCATCCTCCAACCTTGTCATATTACGTTATAAAAAAATCCAGTCACCCTTCTCACATGGCATCACAAAACTCTTACACCTCTGCAGCCAATTTTTTTTAAATACTGAAAAGAAAGATTGCAATTGTAAATTAGTTAATTAATGTAGACATAATAACAATTCCGTCAGTAAAATAAGGTTTAATTAATCAGATTTGTACAAAGACTGCTTACTCACCCAAATAAAAACGGGTCAAGAGTAAACTCAAATCCCTCATGATCGAAATAAACAAGCAAACAAACATTGGTTTTCTGGTTAACTGTTGCTACATGTATTAAAAAAATATCGCTCACTTTGACTTAATTTAATATCAAACAATAAAACATAAATTATAACTTCAATTATTTCTGATTTTAAAGTTTTATAAAATAATGTTAAATTTGAGAGCAAATCCATAAAAATTCAAAAGTTTAAAGAAGTGAAGTCATCAATGAATTATTTCTCTTTGTTATGTCGACCCCCCGACAAAATAAGATGCTCTCCCATTTAAAGAAATATAAACAGTTGATTAGATATTATATTATATTTAAGAAAACCTATAATAATTTAAAAAAACATAATTTAAACCGGTTAAAGGTTATGACAGTTATTAAATACTAGCAATAAACCGTAAATTATGACGGAAGGAAATAAAAAACTGTAATATATTTTTAAATTTAACAAAGTGATGAGTTAAATCAGTTTCCGGAATGAAACTGGGTTCTACACCGACTTTTCTTAGTTGAATGTTACTATTTTCGGGAGAGTAGATATAAGGGAAACAATACAATTAATGTCTAGCTTTCAACCACAGTTGCATTCCTTAGATGTGACCAACGTACAAACGGCGAGAATTATGGATTTTGATGATTGATGATGATTTCAGCTGAGATGAAACTATTAAAATTGTTCCCAGGTTGTTAAATTCTTGGACCTAATCATGGATATCGCAACAACAACAACAACAAAATCGAGAAAGTAACAATTTTTAATCAAACATTTGATATAATGGTTATTTCAATTCAAATAATAAAAATGTATTTTCTGTTTTTATTTGTTCTTTTTTTAGATTCACGTTTTGTAGAAAGTGGGCACCATAATATTTACAGTGCTGAGAGCCATGGAATGCCATATTAGGCATAATAAATAAATAAATATAAGTAAATTAACAGGTATTCGTTGGACATAAAGGATGACACAAGATAACAGACAAGAATTATAAGTGGTAGGCTTACCGGGAATCGAACCTAGCACCAACCGAACGGTACCATCGACTTGTTGTGAAAGTAAATCGTGAAATGAGGTACAACCAATTTTGCATCCCCATTAAAAAGTTCTTTATTGGCTGAGGTCATTCTCACGACACCCACACAACTACGTATATAGGACCCGTGAATGACCCAGACAATTTAAAGACACAATCACTAATATAACTTTCCTATCAGCATGTATAGACACAGTAAAGGCCTAAATACCTGTGTCCAGTAATATGTGGTGGAGGACGAACAGCACAATAGACTGGTAGGTTCACGGATGGGTGAACCCTTAAATAAATATTGAAGGAAACATCCATCATGTGAATAGTAAATAAATAATTAAACATGGGTAATTAACAGATTATATGTATGTGGTTAAAGTGTGATAAATGTTCGCTTCATATGGTTGCATCGATCTGCTTAGTGGTATATGTTGTATGTGTCTTGACTAATTCTAAATAACACTGCTCTCACGTTTGTAGTGTTTGTTTGGCGCATATTAATGTTTGAATATTTGGGGTGTAATGTCTTTATTTATGAGCCTAATATCTGCATTTATATGCACAATACCTGTATTTGATCTGTAATGTCTGAATGTTGAGTGAATGTCGATGTTTGTCGTATGTAAGATCTGTATTTATAATTGAAATGTTTGTATTTTTTTTCTGAATGTTGTACGTAATGTTTGAATGTTGTATGTAATGCCTGAATGTTGTATGTAATGTTTGGATGTTGTATGTAATGTCTGAATATTGTATGCAATGTTTGAATGTTAAATGTAATGTTTGAATGTCGTATGTAATGTTTTAACATCGTATGTAATGTTTCAGTGTTGTATGTAATGTTTGAATTATAATTACACACAACGTGTAATGTTTAAATGTTGTATATAATGTCTGATAGTCGTATGTAATGTTTCAATATTGTACTTAATGTTTGAATGGTGTGTGCAATGTTTGAATGTCGTATGTAATGTTTTAATGTTGTATGTAATGTTTGAATGTTGTATGTATTGTTTTAATTTTAGTGTTTAATGTTTGAATGTTGTATGCACTGCTTGATTGCTGTATATAATGTCAGAATGTTGTGTGCAATGTTTGAATGTCGTTTACAATGTTTAAATGTCGTTTATAATTTTAAAATGTTGTATATAATGTTTAAATGCTGTCTATAATGTCTGAATGTTGTATGTAATATCTGAATGTTGTGTACAATGTTTAAATGTTGTATGTAGTGTCAGCATATATTTTATTCAAGTGTCAAAGTACTCTGGAAAGTGATTTAATGTTGTACATAAAGTCTGTGTGCTTATAATACCACTATATGTTTTCTGTAATGTATGAATAATGCTTATAGTTTCTGAAAGTTGTCCCTTTGTGTTGTGCCATCGTCTGTATTTTGTGTGTAGTGACTGCATTTTGAACGTAATATCTGTATTCTGAGCGTAATGTGTTTTGTGTATAATACCTCTAATTTAGGAGTAATATTTTGTAACTAAACAGAAAAGGTATGACATGAAAAGTGTTCACAATATAAATTCATTTATGTTTCATTTATATTTACACTTATGGAAACGTTTGGAACTTCTATTAATTTTAACATGAATATTTTCACATAGGCATTTACACTGGTTTAAAGCTTTGAAACTGTAAGTATTATACTTAGAATGTATACTTTCCCTCCCTGCTCCATAGGGAACTACCTTATGCTTTTAGTTCTCTTTACGAAACTATCAATATAGCAATCACAAGCCCGCGCAGTCGTGGTTCATGAATCATCATTCTATACGCTGAGGTTGCCAGCCTCAAATGACTTTGGCATCCAATAGCGAGTTTCACACATTAAACTTCACATGGTAATATATACATATATATGTTAGTTCACATGTTAGTAATAAAATATGAAATGTAAATCACAACTTACGCCAATCTTGGCTACAGACTTGTTGCTCAGATGAATAAAAGAGACGAATCGTTCTCTTACACGCGTCTGGGATGTCTTTAATTTTACACTAGATTCCTCTCTGACTTCAAGTGTTTCTTCAGTTTCCTAGTCCCGGTGTTCCTTATTAAATTGTAGAGATTTCCTGTGCTTTGTAAGTCTTATTTGGTTCTCCAATAAAAGGTACAGTTAACAAAAGGAATTATGAATCTAGTCTTCACTCTGGTGAGGTCTGATGTTGTCTTGGCGAGAGTCAAATTCACAGTGAAATAAAACTGCGAAATGCTCAGACTATATCATCTTAAGCATTATTATTATGAATCTAATCAGAAAGATCCAATCATATTCAAAGAGGTCGGGTGTGGTACTTTCAAAATATTTCCGACATGGAAAATATTTGCAAAGGTCACGTCTCCCATATATGGTAATATGGAGCCCGATGCCCTTGTGTACAAACTTACAGACAGATCGGTAGACACACATGACAGCATGCCAACATGTGTCACACATACAGTAATGTTGGTGTATCAAGGATGACCCGGAAGCGCTTGTGTCGTAAGTTCCGCCTCCTGCACGGGTTATCCCGTGTTTCGCCAGACAAACAAATCTGGTTCTATTCAGCACTCTTGCCCAACACAAGCTAGGATAAACAAGCACCGTCGTTGAAAAGATGGTCAGACAGATTATGCGATAAAATATTGTCGCTGACCGTCTAATAACCTGGCGTAACTTAACACGTCTTCGTTAAGCGTGAATGCGACACAATAAGTTAAGAATTACTCCCGTGGCAAATACTGCCATAGGGGAGTGGCGTGTTAGAGACTTCACCATGCTATGTCCAGCATAAAGAGTCAAATGTATGAAAGGGAAAAATGAAATGCCAAATAAAAGCGATCGGAGAGAAAAAAGAAGAGGAAGAAATGATACTGCCGTAGAGAAATAAAGATCGATAGGTGCCGTACCGTTTTGTCACAGGCAGGATAATTATCCAGAGAATTTCAAAAGCTAACAGAAGATGTGCAGATCATATATTTACCCTCAGGAACATTATAGAACAGTGCTCAGAATGGCAGAGACAACTATTCGTTAACTTCCTTGATTTTGAAAAGGCTTTTGACAGCATACACAGGGACAGCTTATTGAAATACTGAGGGCTTAAGGAATTCTTAGCTGCATTGTTTCCATCATCAAAAGATTTATGCTAACTTTACATGTAGTGTTGGGCAGCGCAACCTAACTTTTGAGGTGAAAACAGTACAACAGGGATGCCCCTTATCAACCACTTTATTTTTGATAGTCATAGACTGGGTGATGTGCCAGACAACAGAGGACAATCCAAGAGAAATAACATGGACATTGTTCTCTACACTGAAAGAGCTGGAATATGCATACGACATTGCACTACTCGCACATTTACATCAACACATCCACGAAAAAAACAAAACTGATAGATTGAATAAGTATACCCTTCTTCTTCTTCTTTCGTTCGCTTGAACTATATTGTCTATATCTGCAATGTTGTTTCTTGTATAAACTTCACTGTCTTTTGTAGTTATTCAAGATATTTTCGAGCTCTAATTTTTTGCTGTAGCCGTCTTTTTTACTATTGACGCCTTCAGCATTCCAGTGCATTATTTTAAATGGTCTTTTCTTTGCTTGGCCAGTAGCTCTATTCTCATGCCTCCTGGCTCCACGGGGGCAATTGAGAAGGACCCCCAGTAGTAGGGGTTGGGCCCTTCCGAGGCAGAGGGCCCGGCACTGCGCCTGCATGGGTGTCCGTCACAGGGCGAGTGCCATAACGTTTTGCAGATATAGGCATACTTCCATAGCGCATGTGCGTGGCATCCTGATTGCTGTGGTGCGCCTCTTGGCTGGTTGCCTCCGTCTTCAGCACCTTGACTTGCTAGGGCAGACTGTGGTCTTGCTCGAGTGTAGGAGGGCCTGGCCAGTCTTGGTTTTTCAGCCGCTGATGGCTGTACTTGAGCCCCATCTCCACGTCAAGGAGCTGGCCTCGATGGGGAATAAGTATACCCAACAGGTGGGTGTGTGTCACCGGATAGCCTGTGTTAACGCTAGCTAGCACGTTAAACAGTAATATAAGAATAGCTAAAGATCTTGAGCAAGATTAGTTGTTAACAAGACATCACCGGTCGAGCTTGACCAATGAAATCGTCGACTGCTATTTTTGACCACGGCAGTCAGAACTCAGTTCAGTCACGGAGTTCACTGTTATGTGAGGTAGACGTGTTTCAGCCTTAGTGCGGGCCCGGGTTTTTAAAGGTTTGTTACGCACAGAATTTTTTCTAAAGACATTGTATAATCATTTTTCTAAAGACATTGTATAATCATTTTCTTTGGACATTGTATAATTTGCTTGTCTGAATTGTACACTTTAATTTTTTTCGGTCAAAGCTAGACAACCCTAGTTTGACTGTGATTACCATTTTTCAATGATGGTTACCTTCTCTTGTGACGGGACACGTCGGTCCATTTTTTGAGAACGATGTGTGATCATTCTCCTTATATGGTAGTATCGGTCAACTGTTTCTTGGAATGGCTGAAACCTGTGTTGAGGTCTTTATTTCTGTCCATATAAGGCGCGATCTATTACAAATCTTTATCTGGAATGTTCCCTACATCGTCTCGTTTGATTCTTGTTCAGGTGTATGCGTTCTGCGCATGTCCGGACGTTAGGTGTGTCTGGGAAGCTTTCTTGTCTGGGAGTCGATGGAAAGTTGTGAAGCAGAGAGAACGCTTCTGGCGTCTCTGTGATTCTTTGTTAGGGAATAAGAGCCCTATTGTGAATTAGTTTAGCTTACAAGGTCCTTCCCTTGATATTTCAAAAACGCCTGGAGGCGTGTGTTTTTGTGGTGTTGATTTCGAAACAAGGTAATACCTCATTTACGTTTCAAATCTGTAATCTAACTTTATGTTTGACAATGATCGATCTCTGCTCACTTACGAATTACAGAAATAGAGGTTCTTCTACTAGAAGTCACGCCCCAGGTATCTTCATACCTGAGATTAATATGTACATGGGTCATACTGAGCCTGAAGGACAGTTCTATGTTCTATGAACGTCGCTATGTCAGCGATTGCACCTACGTCGAGGTTAGACTTAAGAATGCCTGTAAAGGTCAACTTGACCTATACTCCTGGAACGCCATCCTCGTGCGGACAATAATAGACTCATTTTGTACATCTGGTCTGCCAGCATCAGAGAGGAGTATTGATTATTATTTAATGAACATTGATGATATGCAGCTGACACTGTTGCAGGATTTTGATGAACCTTATGTATGCAGATCCATACACAAAAACTTTAGTATGCTGAATACATTGAACTATTGACGTCTATGACTTATGTAACGTATCTGTACTTGTGGCGTCAAATAAATGATGAAACGTCAAGAGCAGTTTACCCTTTTTATGACTTCGCATGTCATATTTCATGTTCTGTAACTCTGTGAACTACCTCGCTACTATACACACAGCAACAACAACAAAAACCAGATAAGACACCCTACATTTCAACTATAATATACCTGGTGTCGATAGGGAGGGTGGTGTTGGACAGAGCTAAAGATTTACAACGTACTTGGACTTATACTTGCAACGTCCATAGTGGCCAGACAGTGTGGCCTTATCATCATTTGAGTAACCACCACCAAATCTCACCCATATCATTGTGGTGGCCAGTACACCCTTATCAAGGTTGTGTAGTTAATCTCTGGTCGAGGAAATACCTTACCACTGAAAGTTAAAATGTCTTTACAAGTATGTTATTTGAGAAGACTGTGTTTTCCAGTTTTGTGGGATGTGTTCAAACGGTTTGTATGATAACCATTTTTTCTATTAGAATGATTAGTCTGCTATGAAATGTATATTGATACTCAAGGCAAAAGCCTATCGACATTTTAGCAGGGTCAAGCAGACATGTTGTTATGATGATGTCCTTTAGCAGAGACCTCACGATTCATGTAACCCACAGGCGTTCTGGCCGCTGATAGCCAGGTTATTGAGTTTTGTATTTAACCATGCCTTCAGTCCCTTGGACACGACAAACAAAAAGTTTTCTATGACTTATTGCTGTTACTTACTCATGTATGGAAATGTTATCTCAGTGTTAACATACGGCTGTGAGAGTTGGAAAATAACAAAATCATTGGAGAACAAGCTGAATACATTCGAGAACAAATGTCTTAGAAAACTCATGAACATCAGTTGGAAAGAATTCAAGACTAATCGACAAATAAGAGAAGACTCTAGGCAGAAATATGTCTCCGACTATATAAGGAAAAGACGATGGTCTTATATCGGTCATGTCCTACGAATGCAAAACAACAGAATACCACTACAGGCGCTCACTTGGGTTCCTGAGGGTAAGAGGAAAAAAGGAAGACCAAAAGAAACACTCAGAAGAACAATAATAAGAGAAGGAAGAACATTGGGCCTAAATAATGTGCAAGAGCTAAGAGGAGTGGCGTCACAACGAACAACCTGGAGAGCACTGGTTTCTGCCTTATGCGCCGTGTTTGGTGCTTAAAGAATTTGTTATTTATTATTATTATGGAAGCACTACGAAGATACAAATGATCACTGACAACTTACGTGAGTAGAAAGGACCTGGTCTTGAACCAACATTCATTTGGGTAACTCCACCTCTGGCAGTCGCCAGTTACCCCTCACAAGATATATAAGTAAACCAGTAAACACTACGATCACTAAGAAATTCAATATCAATGAACTCAGAAGAAAATATGTACCACCTGTAACGAAAGGTCTACACGGTGCGAACATTTGGCATATCACCTGGATAGATTGTTACAGCGGTCACATAAGATTATTTGGATGCAGTAACCAGCCCGGCTACATAAGAACATCAATCTAAAGAAGACAGAAGTCATGACACCCAATGTATGAAATCGTGAGCACATAAAAATAAGGAACTAGAAGCTAGAACAGACACACTTACATATCTAGGATGCATAGTAACACCAGACGGCGGAACAAGCTAAAACATCAACTACAGAATAAATAAAGCAAGAACAGCCTTTGCTAGTCTCAACAACATCTGCAAGTCGTCCCAATACAGCACAGATATAAGATTTAGATTATATGAGAGAGGTATACTTTCTGTGCTTCTCTATGGTGCGGAATCCTGGAGAGTAACAGACAAGGAAATGTCGAAATTTCCTATTTTCGCACAATCTGCCTAAGGAAAATTCTCCGAACCTTTTTGACAAATATCATCACCAAACAAGAACTGCTTACTCGATGCAACCAAAAGGACATGCATACCATCATAGCTGGCAGACGCTGGTGTTGGGTTGGCCACGTCCTCAGAAAAGACCCCGATGCCATCACAATAACAGCTATGCTATGGATGCCTGAAGGAAAGCGAAAGAGAGGCCGACCAAAAACAACTTGGCAGAGAACTGTTGAGGCCCAGATGCAAAGAATGAACCAGAGCTAGGGCACTGCACGAAGGATGGGCGCCGACCGAAGAAATTCAAAGCAGTTTGTTGCTGCCCTACAAGAAGCCACCAGGCCTGATGGCCACTGACTGCTTTGCCAGCCGGTGGCTAAGCATGAAGGAAGAAAAAGAAGTCTGTATTTTGCGCGCAATATCTGTATTTTGCGCGTAATGTCGTATTTTGTGTGTAATATCTCTAATTTAGGAGTAATTCCTGTATTTAGCGTGTAAAATGTGTATTGTAATTTAATATCTGATTTCGCACGTAGCGTCGTTAGTTTGCATGTAATGTCTATATCTTGCATGCATTGTCTGCGTTTTGTGGATAATGTCTGTATTTTGTGTGTAATGTCTGTATTTTGTGTGTAATGTCTGTATTTAACATGTTGTATCTGTTTCTTGCGTTTAGTTTCTGTATTTTGCGTGTAATGTCTGCCTATATAAAGCCAGTGGATTGTGTGTGTGAAAGATGCAGCAATAGTGAATGCAGTCAGTGACCCATAGCTTGACTGCTTGCATCAGGACCAGCGAACCAGAGCTGGTCAAGACCGCACTCCATCTCCACGTGGTGGTCCTGGAAACAGTCTGCAGCAGTGCAGTCTGGCTGAGCGAGTGCGGATCGAAATGGGAAGGCAAACCCGGTCCCTAAAAAATGCCGTGCAGAAGTCGGATGTGTCGACCGAAAGGTGCAGATATCACAGCTTAGGCGCAAACAGACACAACGCAACCACCGTCCTTTTCAGGGCGAACGAGGAAGAAGAAGAAGTGTGTGTGATTAATATTGGTTTTGTGATCATTTGTCTAGCAAGTTTACAACGCCTCCCATGATGGTCTGTGTGATCGATGATCGTGAATCATCCTGTACATTACTGATCATAAATTGTGTCAATCACAGATGTCTCATGGCCTTGAATGATTCAGACTGCTGTTGGCAGACATGGCTAAGTGATTATGGTACTTACATCAAACACAGCACTTAAATAATATGGAAAATCTGTACATCGTGAAGGGCATTGCTGTTCGAGATCTGTACGTGAGGAAAATGCCAATCAAGTGTGCGCTCTACGAAAATTAACGTTTACCCCTCTCAAAGGTTACCCGTTTAAAATCAATCCGTCGATATAACAGGCAGCCATGGTTGATCTCGCATGTCCGTTGTTGTGTGACCTGACATGCGCACTGAGTCCACTTTCACGCGCGTTGAACAAAATGATTTTGTGTGTTTTAATATGTCGGCCACATATGTCGTCACGCAATGTTTGCCATTTTAACCCTTTCCCAGTTCCCCTAATCAAATTTCGGCACAAAAACACATACATCCTCAAATGTTATGTCACACATTTCATTCCTGGCCCGCTCCTTTCACCCAATATTTTTGTAATACAGAAGAGAAAGAATGTAATCGATTATAAATTAGTTAACTTAGCGCAGACAAGAAAACCATCTTTTAAGTAAATAAATACAGTATTTAATAAATCAAGTTTTTACAAAGACCCCCTTTCCAAGTTAAATGATGCTAAATTTGTTTGAAATACCGCTCATTTCGGGTTTATTTAATCTCAAACAATCAAATTAAACGTCAAGTAAATATTTTTAAACCTTCGATTCTTACTACGTTCAATTCTCATAAAATAATGTTAAATTTGAGAGAAAATCCAAACAAATTTTAAGGTTTAAAAACTGAAGTCATTATCAGTGAATTATTTCTTTGTTGTCCACAGCAAAGTAAGATGCTCCACCAGTGAGCGAACTAGAAATTCGTTTGCTTCCAGACCGACATCCTTTGTTTAAATGAATATTCAACGATTTCAACCAAAAAAAAAAAAAAAAAAAAAAAAAGCTAACATTCGATACCTTCCCTTTCATATGCCGTGTCCCAGCACAAGACAGGGCCCAATCTTTGGCCGACCCAATTAAATGCGTTTGCATTTTTATCCACACAATTTAAAAAAAAAGAAAGAAAAAAAAAGCCCAACTACCGTCTTTCAACTTGCTAATCTTTTGTGTTCTGTTTTGATATCTTTGGATGGTGACAACTTGTTTAAAAAAAATCTAAGTTTAATTAACAATTCAGTTTATTTAGTCTGCGTTATGATCGTCAGTTTTATGACAGAAATAAATGTGGCAATATGAGAGTTAAGACAGAAGCCTCTGACAGGCCGCCAACTTTATGAAAGAAAGAGACGGGGTTATATGACAGCGATGAGAGAAGCCTACCACAGACTGCTAATTTTATGAAATCAGTAGAAGTGGTTACATGATAGCGGAGGAAGAAATACAGACAAAGAAATTATGAATTCTATCCAGTTCTACGTATATGTCAGACATGTTTTGTGTATAATTCTCACGCCATCAATCTTTTATTGTCTAAAACTGCCTTCGTTCAACTACGTTTACTACACAGAACACTTTCCGTTTTTTTCTGCATCAGCAACTACAGAAAAAGTCACATCAACCACAAGCAGTAGTGTATCTGCTGTATATGAGAATCAGACGACAAAGGCATCTGCTGAAACTACGAGTAACCAAAACGAGAGTTCTGCATCATCAACAACCACTACAGCAACGAATACTGCCGATCTGACCACTTCAGGTAACATTGTCACATCTGCTGCAGACAGCAGCAAACGACCTGTGCTCCCAACAGCAGATCACACCCACTTTACAATACTCACAACCAACATACATGGCGCCACATTTGCCACAACCAACACACATGACACCATATTTGCCACAACCAACACACATGACACAACATTGGTCACAGTGAAAGACGTTGACAGTGCCAATTTTACAATGACAACAGATGATAAAATTAATCTAACAACAGCAACAAATGACAATAATAACCCTACAACACCATTAGCAAATGACAGCAAAAACCCTACACCAACAGATGAAATCAGTAACCCTACAACAACAACAGATAACAGCAGTAAACCTACAACAACAACAAATGACATCAGGAGACCTACAACAACAGATGACATCAATAATTCTTCAGCAAAAACAGATGACAAGGGTAACCTTACAACAGCAACTGATGAAAACAGTAAATCTATAACAACAACATATGACATCAATAAGTCTTCAACAGCAACAGATGACATCAGTAACCCTAGAAGGAAAACAACAGATGACATCGGTATTCCTACAACAACAACACGTGACATCAGAAACCCTACAGCAACAACAACAGATGATAGAAGTAAACAAATAACAATAATAGATGACAATAGTAAACGTACAACAAAGACTGATGACAGTAGAAGCCCTACAACAAAAACATATGACAGCAGTAACCATACACCAACAACAACAACCACAGATGACAATAGTAACCCTACAACAACAAATGACAGAACGAACTCTACAACAACAAATGAAAGCAGTAGCCATACAACAACAACAGATGGCAGTATGAACTCTACAAAAACAACAGGTGGCAGCATGAACTCTACAAAAACAACAGATGACAGCATAAACTCTACAACAATAACATATTTCAGCAAGAACTCTACAACAACAACAAATGACAGCATGAACTTTACAATAACAACAGATGACAACAAGTACTCTACAACAACAACAGATGGCAGCATGAACTCTACAACAACAACAGCTGACAGCAAGTACTCTACACCAACAACAGATGGCAGCGTGAACTCTACAACAATAACAGATTTGAGCAAGTACTCTACAATAACAACAGATGACAGCAGTATATCTACAACAACACATGACAGCAGTAACCATATAACAACAAACGACAGCAGTAACCATACAACAACAAACGACAGCAGTAACCCTGCAACAACAATAACAGCAAATACAACAATAACAATAAGAGATGACGTCACTAGTCTTCCAACTATTACAGATGACATTAACATCCAAACAAACACTGCGATCACACGTACAGATGACAGTAGCATCCAAACAAACACTGCGACCACACGAACAGATGACAGCAACATCCAAACAAACACTGTGACCACACGAACAGATGACAGTAACATTCAAACAAACACTACGACCACACGAACAGATGACAGTAACATTCAAACAAACACTGCAAACACAAGAACAGATGACAGTAACATCCAAACAAACGCTGCGACCACACGAACAGATGACAGTAACATCCAAACAAACACTGCGACCACACGAACAGATGACAGTAACATCCAAACAAACACTGCGACCACACGAACAGATGACAGTAGCATCCAAACAAACACTGCGACCACACGAACAGATGACAGCAACATCCAAACAAACACTGTGACCACACGAACAGATGACAGTAACATTCAAACAAACACTACGACCACACGAACAGATGACAGTAACATTCAAACAAACACTGCAAACACAAGAACAGATGACAGTAACATCCAAACAAACGCTGCGACCACACGAACAGATGACAGTAACATCCAAACAAACACTGCGACCACACGAACAGATGACAGTAACATCCAAACAAACACTGCGACCACACGAACAGATGACAGTAACATCCAAACAAACACTGCGAACACACGAACAGATGACAGTAACATCCAAACAAACACTGCGACCACACGAACAGATGACAGTAACATCAAAACAAACACTGCGACCACACGAACAGATGACAGTAACATCCAAACAAACACTGCGACCACACGAACAGATGACAGTAACATCCAAACAAACACTGGGACCACACGAACGGATGACAGTAACATCCAAACAAACACTGCCACCACACAAACAGATGACAGTAACATCCAAACAAACACTGCCACCACACGAACAGATCACAGTACATTTCTTATTACAGAAACAGAAGACATTACAGGTCTCACATCAACTGATGAAAAAACAATTATCTCAACTGGAAGGACAGATCTCATAACAACAGATGACAGTACATATCTCGTGACAACAGATGATAACACAGTTCTCTCAACAACTGATAATAGGACAGTTCTAACAACAGCATATGAAAGTACAGTTCTGACAACAACAGATATCAGTAAAGTTCTCACAACAACAACTGACAACAGCTCAGTTCTTTCAACAACAGATGACAATACAAATGTCACATCAAGAACAGATGACAGTACAGTTCTCACAACAGCAACAGATGACAATACCAATGTCCCAACAAGAACAGATGATAGTACAGTTCTCACAACAGCAACAGATTATAGTACAGTTCTCACAACAACAACAGACGGTAGTACAGTTCTCACAACTTCAAATGATAGTACAGCTCTCACAACAACAGATGATAGTACAGTTCTCACATTAATAACAGATGACAGTACAGTTCTCACAACAACAACAGATGATAGTATAGTTCTCACAACAACGGATGATAGTACAGTTCTCACAACAACAACAACAGATGACAGCATGGTTCCCTCAACAACAACAGAGAACAGTACATTTCTCACAAAAACAACAACAAATGATAATACAGTTCTCACAACAGCAACAACAGATGATAGTACAGTTCTCAAAACAACAACAGATGACGACAGTACAGTTCTAATAACAACAACAGATGAGAGTACAGTATTGATAACAACAACAGATGACAGAACAGTTCTCAGAAAAACAACAACAACAGACGATAGTACAGTTTTCACAACAATAACAGATGAGAGTACAGTTCTGACAACAGCCACAACAGATGCTAGTACAGTTCTGACAACAACAACAGATGAAACTACAGTTATCACAATAATAACAGATGACAATGCAGTTCTAATACAAACAACAACAGACGACAGTACAATTCTCACAACAACAGATGATAGTATTGTTCTCATAACAACAGATGACAGTACCGTTCTCACAACAGCAACAACAGATGACAGTACAGTTCTCACAACAACAACAAATGACAACAGTACAGTTCTCATTACAACAACAGATGATAGTACAGTTCTCATAACATCAACAACAGATGACAGTACAGTTCTCACAACAGCAACAACGGATGACAGTACAGTTCTCACAATAACAACAACAAATGTCAACAGTATAGTTCTCACAACAGCAACAACAGATGACAACAGTACAGTTCTCATAACAACAACAGATGACAGCAGTATATCTAGAACAACACATGACATCAGTAACCATATAATAACAAACGACAGCAGTAACCATACAACAACAAACGACAGCAGTAACCCTGCAACAACAATAACAGCAAATACAACAACAAGAACAATAAGAGATGACGTCACTAGTCTTCCAACTATTACAGATGACACAACAGCAACAACAGTTGACAGTGCAGTTTTCATAACAGCAACAACAGATGACAGTACAGCTCTCACAATAACAACAACAAATGACAACAGTACAGTTCTCATAACAACAACAGATGACAGTATAGTTCTCACAACAGCAACAACAGATGACAGTACAGTTCTCACAACAGCAACAACAGGCGACAGTACAGTTCTCACAATAACAACAACAAATGACAAGAGTACAGTTCTCACAACATCAACAACAGATGACAGTACAGTTCTCACAACAGCAACAACAGATGACATTACAGATCTCACAACAGCAACAACAGATGACAGTACAATTCTCACAACAGCAACAACAGATGACAGTACAGTTCTCACAATAACATCAGATCATAGTATTGTTCTCACAATAACAAATGATAGTGTAGTTCTCACAACAACGGATGATAGTACAGTTCTCACAACCACAGATGATATTACAGTTCTCAGACCAACAGATGTCTATACAGTTCTGACAACAACAACAGATGGTAATGCAGTTCTTACAACATCAACAGATGATAGTACAGTTCTCACAACAACAACAATTGATAGTACAGTTCTCATAACAACAATAGATGACACTACAATTGTTAAAACAACAACAACAGATGACAGTACAGTTCTAACAACAACACAAACATATGGCAATACAGTTCTGACAAGAACAACAGATGCCAGTACAGATCCGACAACAATAACAACAGCTGACACTACAATTCCGACAACAACAACAGATGACAATACAGTTCTGGCATCCACAACAGATAACAGTACAGTTCTCAGAACAAGAACAGATGACAGTACAGATCTGACAACAACACAAGCAGATGGCAATACAGTTCTGACAACAACAACGATAGATGACAGTACAGTTCTAACAACAACAACAACAACAACAACAGATGACGAAACAGGTCTCACAACAACAACAGATGATAGTACAGATCTCACAACAATAACAGATGACAGTGCAGTTCTGTCAACATCAACATATAATAGTACAGTTCTCAGAACAAGAACAGATGACAGTACAGTTCTTACAACAACAACAGATGAAAGTACAGTTCTCAGAACAATAACAGATGGCATTACAGTTCTGACAACAACAACAGATGATAGTACAATTCTCACAAAAATAACAGATGCAAACATAGCTCTGACAACAACAACAGACAACAGAACAGTTCTCCCAACAACAGATGATAGTGCAGTTCTCACAACAATAACAGATAACACTTCAGTTCTCACAACAACAGATGCAATTAAAGTTCTCATAACAACAGATGCTAGTACAGTTCTCACAACAACAACAACAAATGACAAAAGTACAGTTTTCTTAACAACAACAGATAATAGTGCAATTCTCACAACAGCAACAACAGATGACAGTACAGTTCTGACAACAACAATAGATGATAATGCAGTTCTCACAACAACAACAGATGAAAGTTCAGTTCTGACAACAACAACAACAGACGACAGTACAATTCTCACATCAACATATACAAGTATTGTTCTCATAACAACAGATGATAGTACAGCTCTCAAAACAACAACAAATGACAACAGTACAGTTCTCATAACAACAACAGATGATAGTACAGTTCTAACAACAACAACAACAGATGACAAAACAGGTCTCACAACAACAACAGATCATAGTATAGTCCTCACCACAATAACAGATGACAGTACAGTTCTGTCAACATCAACAGATAATAGTACAGTTCTCAGAACAAGAACAGATGACAGTACAGTTCTGACAACAACAACAGATGAAAGTACAGTTCTCAGAACAATAACAGATGACATTACAGTTCTGACAAAAACAGCAGATGATAGAACAATTCTCACAAAAATAACAGATGCAAGCATAGCTCTGACAACAACAACAGACGACAGTACAGTTCTCCCAACAACAGATGATAGTGCAGTTCTCACAACAACAACAGATACCACTAGAGTTCTCACAACAACAGATGAAATTAACGTTTTCATAACAACAGATGATAGTACAGTTCTCACAACAACAACAAATGACAAAAGTACAGTTTTCATAACAACAACAGATAATAGTACAATTCTCACAACAGCAACAACAGATGACAGTACAGTTCTGATAACAACAATAGATGATAATGCAGTTCTCACAACAACAACAGATGACACTACAGTTCTCACAACAACAGATGATAGTGTAGTTCTCAAAACAATGGATGATAGTACAGTTCTCACAACAATGGATGATAGTACAGTTCTCACAACAATGGATGATAGTACAGTTCTAACAAAAACAGATGTGACTACAGTTCTGACATCAACAACAGATGGTAATGCAGTTCTCACAACATCAACAGATGATAGTACAGTTCTGACAACAACAACAGATGATAGTACAGTTCTCAAAACAACAACAACTCATAGTACAGTTCTCATAACAACAATAGATGGCACTACAGTTCTGAAAACAACAACAGATGACAGTACAGTTCTGACAACAACAACAGATGTTAATGCAGTTCTCACAACAACAACAGACGACATTACAGTTCTCACAACAGATGATAATATATTTCTCATAACAACAGATGATAGTACATCTCTCACAACAACAATAAATAACAACAGTACAGTTCTCGTAACAACAACAGATGATAGTACAGTTCTTACAACAGCAACAACAGATGATAGTACAGTTCTCACAGCAGCAACAACAGATGATAGTACAGTTCTCACAACAACAACAGATGACAGTACAGTTCTCACAACAACAACAACAGATGATAGTACAGTTCTCACAACAACATCAGATGACAGTACAGTTCTCACAACAACAACAACAACAGATGATAGTACAGTTCTCACAACAACATCAGATGTCACTACATTTTTCACAACAACAACAGATGACACTACAGTTCTCACAACAACAGATGATAGTATAGTTTTCACAACAACGGATGATAGTACAGTTCTCAAAACAACAGATGATAGTAAAGTTCTCACAACAACAGCAGATAACACTACAGTTCTGACAACAACAACAGATGACAGTACAATTCTGACAACAACAACAGATGGTAATGCAGTTCTCACAACAACAACAGATGATAGTACAGTTCTGACAACAACAACAGATGATAGTACAGTTTTGACAACAACAACAGACGACAGTACAGTTTTCACAACTTCATATGATAGTACAGTTCTCACAACAAGTACAGATGACAGTACAGTTCTCACAACAACAACAATTGATAGTACAGTTCTCATAACAACAACAGATGACACTACAGTTCTCACAACAATGACAGATGACAGTACAGTTCTGACATTTTCAACAACAAATGACAGTAATTCCACGCACCCCACAGCGACAACACTTGACAGTCAGACAACTCTTCTGACTACCACAAAAGACAACTTTGAAACCGCAGTGAGCACCGATTTTACACTCACAACAGACAATAATAAGAGTACCACAGACGAAATCAGCTCAGTATCTGAGGACACAGCCACCATCTTTACCAGCACCACAACTGATAGCACCAGCGACACCTGCAAGGAAAACTGGTTGTTGGTTTACAAGACAGACGGAGCTAAGTCCAACACATCGGGTACTCTGTCAGACTTACGGCAGGCGCTGAAGGTACATCATTTGTATGAGCTTTAAGACATGAAGCAGCTATTATGTTTGCAGAAATTAGTTATATTGTTTGCTCTGAAGATGTTGTATTGTTTGCTGAAGCTGTTGTATTATTTGCTGAAGTTGTTGTATTGTTTGCTGAAGTTGTTGTATTGTTTGTTGAAGTTGTTGTATTGTTTGCTGAAGTTGTTGTATTGTTTGCTGAAGTTGTTGTATTGTTTGCTAAAGCTGTTGTATTGCTTGCTAAAGTTATTGTATTTTTTTCGAAATAAAGTGCTGGGCAGTTGTACAGGCACAACATACCAAATCTCTATCTCTCTTTTACATTTTTTAGCATTCATCATCATCAGCTGCCATCTCCACAACGAAGGTCGGCTGTATTGGATCTCCAACGTCTTCTGTCTCTTGTCTTGATGGTGCACTCTGATAGACTCTTTCCTGTCCATCTCTTGATGTTATCTTCCCACTTATAGCACTGTCTTCCTCTTGCTGGTTTGCCTTCAACTCTCCCTTCTATTATGGTCTTTATTTAAATCTGATGTCTTTTTATATGGCCAAAATATTTTAGCTGTCTAATTTTGATCTCTCTCATTAATTGTTTTGTTCATTCCTAGGTTTTCTAAGACCTTTTTATTTATTTTCTTCCCTTTCTGTGAGACGTGTTCCATTCATCTGTATATCCACATCTCAAAGGCCTCAATTAATCTTCTTATTGCTTATTCATTGTTCATGTTTCTAGAACATACATTAATGTAGAATATATATATACCATTTAATGATTCTCAGTTTTAATTTATGAATTAATTGTCTAGATGTTAGTATATGTCTCATGTTAATGAATGTAGTTTCGGCCATTCCTATTCTCTTATTAATTTCCCTTTCACATCTGCCATCTTCTGTTATCATATGACCAAAATAAGAGAAACTCTTGACGTGTTCCAGGATTTTCTCATTTATTCTTATCTTTAATGTTGGCTTATCGCCTGCTTTGCTAATTATCAAAATTTTCGTTTCTTCAATGTTAATGTCCACTCCATATTCGTGATTTATGCTGTTTACTTGCTTCACAAGCTCTTGCATTTCTTGTTCACTCTCAGCTAACAGAACTGTATCATCTGTATATCTATGGTTGTTTGTTGATCTATTGGTTGTGTACTACATCTTTGTATAACAATCCTAATGTCTTTTACTTGTTTTTTCTTTTACATGTTCCTATATTTCTTAAATTTTTTCTGTTCTAATGTTTCTGTCTTATTCTTTTCTTATAGATTTGCTAACATTTGTCTTATCCTCGTCCCCGTGTCTAGACGAAGACTGTCAGGTCGTAACGTTGCACGCCTGGTAGTGTTATGTCCCTGATACAAACTGCTATACATGTTCATATCATTTACATTCTCTTCTGTCTTTGCCTCTAAACTTCTATCACCGAAAGTATGTGTATTTGTGCTCCTCTATTCCTCTGTATTTAAATCAGTATATCTGACTCTTTTGCTCTGTCTTTGATTCTTTGTCCCCATGTCTATTTCCCCACTATAGCTTCTGTCTGTGTGCCTCTATATCTCTACTTTTCTTTTTAGCCATATTTTAATTTCTCTTCTAATCTGTTTGTCCATGTCTCTATTTCTCAAATGTTAAGTCTGTCCGTGAGTCTATTTCACAAATTTTAAGTCTATCCGTGTCTCTATTTCTCAAATGTTAAGTTTGTCCGTGTCTCTATTTCTCAAATGTTAAGTCTGTCCGTGTCTCTATTTCTCAAATGTTAAGTCTGTCCGTGTCTCTATTTCTCAAATGGTAAGTCTGTACGTGTGTCTATTTCTCAAATTTTGCTTCTGTCAACATGTCTTTATGTCTTTGCTTACGGTCATGTAAACTGGTCTCAATTTTTGTGTGCTGTTCGTATCTCTGTTTCTCTTTCTTCTTTATGTCGGCACGTCTCTATATCTCTGTTTCTCTTTCTTCTTTATGTCGGCACGTCTCTATATCTCTGTTTCTCTTTCTTCTTTATGTCGGCACGTCTCTATATCTCTGATTCACTTTCTTCTTTATGTCGGCACGTCTCTATATCTCCGATTCACTTTCTTGTTGATGTCGGCACGTCTCTATTTCTCTGTTTCACTTTCTTGTTTCTTCTTCTTCTGCGTTCGTCCTAAAAAGGACGTTTGTTACGTTGTGCCACAGTTTACAGCAAAGCTGCGATATCTGCGCCTTTCGGCCCGACACATCTGTCTTCGGCACGGCATTTTTGGGACTGGGTTAGCCTTCCCTCTCTGAGCCAGACTGCAGTGATGCAGCCTGTTTCCAGGACCATCACTTGGAGGTAGAGTAGGGTCTTGGTCGGCTCTGGTTCGCTGACCCTGACGCAAGCAGTCAAGCTATGGGTCGCTGACTGCATTCCTCACTTTTGCTGCGTCTTCGGTCCCACTTTCTTGTTTATGTCGGCACATCTCTATATCTTTGTTTCACTTTCTTGTTTATCTCGGCACGTCTCTATATCACTGTTTCACTGTCTTGTTTATATCGGCATGTCTTTATTTCAACCTCTACACCTCACGGTAGAAGAGGAACGACTAAGTAAGTATGTCTTTATTTCTCTGTTTCACTTTCTTGTTTATGTCGGCACATCTCTATATCTCTGTTTCATTTTCTTGTTTATGTCGGCACATCTCTATATCTCTGTTTCACTTTCTTGTTTATGTCGGCACATCTCTATATCTCTGTTTCACTTTCTTGTTTATGTCGGCACATCTCTTTATCTCTGTTTTACTTTCTTGTTTATGTCTTCACGTCTCTATATCTCTGTTTCACTTTCTTGTTTATCTCGGCACGTCTCTATATCTCTGTTTCACTTTCTTGTTTATCTCGGCACGTCTCTATATCGCTGTTTCACTTTCTTGTTTATGTCGGCACGTCTTTATTTCTCTGTTTCACTGTCTTGTTTATGTCGGCACGTCTCTATTTCTCTGTTTATCTGTCTCTCCGTATTTGTGCGCTTAAATTTTTTTAACCTTCATGGCTTTCGTGACTCCTAACCATTTATCTTTATCCTGTATTATCGTTGCCCGAGTTTATGCTATCTTTATCTGCTCGTCTCAGTGCAACATACCTCCCAATAAAGAAGCCGACAGATTGGCTAACGATGGTGGAAAGCTACCTCAACCTGGTACAAGCATCGATTACAAAGAAGTCACGGCAGGGCATTCAGACCACTAGAAAAACGATACGTATTACCAGCTCAGCAGAAATGAACAAGTATTAACTAGCCAGGCCACAACAAACTGAGATTCCATTTATACAACAAACGAAAGATATGAACTACCGATGAATGCCACCCCCTGACATCGTTAATATGACCGCTGAACATCTGCCTCAAAAAGTGCCCAACATACGAGAAATAGAAAAAACACTTATAACTGTCACCACTAGAGTTTTTGGTCCATGCAAAGAATACTGGCGTTCGTCTTATTCACTGGACACCCAATTCAACCCTTAGTGGGTTATAAGTACAGTTCCTGGACACACTCTATGAAGATTCCAACAACCTCAGGCTGACGTCTGCTGTCTTCAAACATATTCAAGTTGACGTCTGTGAGTGAACGAAGAAGATTCCTGTGTATCGTAACACTTGTTTCCTTTAGCTTCATACATTTTTCTGTGCCCGTAAATATTGACCATCTTATACCTCTTAATTTCTTTTTTTGCAACCACATTCCCCCGTCTATCCTCACATCTATGTATCTCTTACTCTCCCAAATGTCCTCCTGACACTCTCTTTCCGCTCTAACTTGCTGCAAATGTTTGTCTACCAACATTTTAACTGAAACTAGATATACGACAACTGATGACAGGAACCAAACAGCGCCAGTGGAACCAGAGATGAGAAGAAGGCTTTGGTGATTGAAAGGATAGACCTTGAGGTAATCTATTAATAGTATTACAAGGCAATCCTTGTTCTGAAATCCCCAAGGTAAGAGGACCAGAGGATGACTAGCAAACACACGGAGAAAAGAACTGGAGATGACAATAAAAATGATAATGCGGAAGGGCATGAAAAGAACGTGAGCTCTTGGCACGCGACAGGAGGACTTGGCATGTGTTTGTTCACGGCCTATGCTCCGTTGGAGCTACCGGGTGTTGACTGTTTATAATAAACAACATTCCCATTCTGCAGGAAGGTGATTCTGTAGCGGTGCTGGTTAAAGATGTACCCAATAACCGGACCTATTTTCTTCTGGGTTCTGAATTTGATGTGACACCGGATGATGTTTGCCTATATCTCTCGCTATTTGTCCGGATGTCCAGATGGAATATACTTGATGATTACGCAGAATGGATATTTGGGTATTGATAATTTACTTTCGATTTTCTCCTAAATCACATCTTTAACAGTAGTAGCCATCAAAAACACATGAGTTCGTCTAAATCACATCCTTAACGGTAGTAGCCATCAAAAACACACGATTTCATCTAAATCACATCTTATACAACAGTAGCCATCAAAAACACATGAGTTCATCAAATCACATTTTAAACAATAGTAGCAATCACAACACATGGGTTCCTCTAAATCACATCTTAAACAATTGTAGCCATCAAAACACATGGATTCCTCTAAATCACATTTTAAACAATAATAGCCATCAAAACACATGGGTTTCTCTAAATCACATCTTAAACAATTGTAGCCATCAAAACACATGGGTTCCTTTAAATTACATCTTAAAACAATTGTAGCCATCAAAACACATGGGTTCCTCTAAATCACACCTTAAACAAAAGTAGCCATCAAAACACATGAGTTCACCTAAATCACATCTTTAACAATGGTAGCCATCAAAACACATGGGTTCTTCTGAAACACATCTTAAACAAATGTAGTCATAAAAAGCACATCAGTTCTTCTAAATCACATCACATGAAAATAGTGGTCATTAAAAACACATGGGTTCCTCTAAATCACATCTTATAAAATAGTTGTTACGGGATTATTAAATTTCCCGAGTTACTCTCTGTCTAGGGGATTTATCTACATGATTTGGTATGAGGCACATCTTTTACACGCTTTTTTACACGCTTTTCTTTCACTTGCCTTGTATGTCATTATCTTGTCACCTTCAAATATTACAATCGATTTTTCAATCACTACGATATGAGCAATAGCTCTGAAACTTGCATAGTTGTGTATTACCTATGACAATACAATAATCAGCCGTAAAAAAAATGAATAAAATTAAAATTAATAATCATTTTTTTTTTGGGTATTGTATCAGCACGGAAATGGGCGATAACTGCAAATAATCTAGGTGTATTCTTTCCAACAAGAATGTCTCTCTTCAAAGAAATGTTGAAACTTCCCCCCCCCCCCCCCCCGGGCCTTCATCACATACACTATCGCACGGGCGTGCACAGACACACAGACATATACGCAACTGACAAATACATTTAAAAAAATGTAATTTACAACTCTAATCAAAATATTAACTTTCCGTGTAATATACTGAATAATGAAATCCGCCTCCTGTGCTCTGGACTCGTTTATCGCAAACTGATGATGTCATTAGCGGATCGATTACATTTGACTTAAATTAAAAAAAAAAAAAAAAACACTAAAAAAAAAATAAAATAAAAATATTTTAAAGACAGGCTTTTAATGCACTAAAAAGCCACAAATAATTTTTCAAGAAGTTTATAGCTGGCAGTCAAAAAATGTAACATCAAATTGACAAAAAGCATAGGGCGCTTAAGCGCTATCACCATATTATTATCCATCAGACGTCAAGAGGCGTGTATAAAGCATCATTAAAAAGCCTGTTAATTTACATGCAGACCATCAGCACATCGCCCCACTCTTTTTGTCAATTTGATGTTACATTTTTTGACTGCAAGCTACAAACTCCTTGAAAAATTATTTGTGGCTTTTTAGTGCATTAAAAGCCTGTGATTAAAATATTTTTTTATATATTCTTTATTAAACATTTCAACTAAGGTGTCTGGTGTACCTGGTTATTTCAACGTTCGAGGTGACAAAGTCTCAATGTTTCGAACAGATATTCATGAATTCATTTCAATTAAAACGTGAAAATAACTTTATAGATCGAAGTAACGATCAGTGGACGACTTGTAATTTATTTGACAATGTCCCCTATTGAACGGAACATGTTCCGAACTGTACCTATATATGCAATCATATTTGAATAATTTAGTCATTCGTTTCCATAGTTTCCCCGATTTATCGAATCATAGTATGTTGATATATTCCTCCTTCAGAATCTACATTTTTGGACAGTTAGCGCCTCAAGGCTAATAATATATTCTAGTCAGTTGCTCCTGACCTCTGTAATCCTTATACCCAGTTGTACTTTTCTTTCCCATTATTTATGTTAACATACTTGTGAGATTTACGAATCCAATACTTGAACTAGATAATTTTTCTAGGCAACATATATCGGGGGATTTAGCGTCCCGAAAATATTAATCAATTATATTTATTTATTAAACACTTGCCTTACTTGAGCTCAACTGTCTCAACGTTAATTTCACACTGAATAAAGGCTTAACAGCCACAAGCTGGAACACAGCCAGACGCTTACAACGTCACATATCCTCTGCCTTTCTTAGTCATACATTAGTTACCAATTTCTCAGCAACGCCCAGATGTAATTCTATCTTTCATACATTCAGTTGAGGTACGACATGGTGTGTATAAATCTCGGTATTAATAATAAATTCACGACGATTAATTTCACACCGTGAAGTGACCCCAACAATAGTAATCATCAAAAGCACATAATTTACCAATGGTGTCCTCTAAATCACATATTCACCATGGTGTTCCAATGCTGAAAGAACCAACAAGGACGTGCCGGGTCAGAGAAGAACTAAAGGTACCCTCGAACAAAAAGTTATGGCGTCTCCGTCTCGGTGCAGCGTACTTTATGATAGAGGAACCACACTACCAAGAATGTCAGGAAGAAAATGACATAGACCACTACCTGATCCACTGTAGACAATTCGATCAACAAAGGCTAGAATTAAAAACTTACTATAGAAGTCACAATATAGACATGACAGGTGATAAGGTTTTAAGTATAGATGCCCCGGGGGAAGCCCAAACAATACTTAAACAATATATACGTAAAACAAAGGAAAATATATAAGGTTAATAACAGTGACAATATTGGTGATAATAACACACACAAAAATACTTCAGAAAAGACATTCAACCAAATAGAAATTAAGCGTGCAACGGACAATAGGCTATAATTAAAAACTTACTATAGAAATCACAAAATAGACATGACAGGAGATAAGGTTTTAAGTATAGATGCGCCAGGGGAAGCCCAATCAATACCTAAACGATATATACATAAAACAAAGGAAAACATATAAGGTTAGTACTTCAGAAAAGACATTCAACCAAATAGAAATTAAGCAACAAGAACTAACAAATCATTAATTAAAAAAACAAAAACAAAACAATAACAACAAATTAGCAAATTTATTAACTACTCATAGGACAAGGAAAGACAACGAGGTTTAAAACAAAAACAAAAATCACTAGCTCAAAAAGAAGAAATTCTAATACAAATTAAAACCAAGTGTAAAGGACAATAGTTATCTATAAACAATACAAAACTGAAAGTAAAATGACAAATACTAATATAAATAAAAATCAGCAACTGCAAAAGACAATAGTTATTTAAATTGAATACAACATTAGTAAATAAAATGACACTAAATGCCCCAATTATAACCAGTTTTCAGGTTGATGTTCTCACGAATCACAATATTCATTCTGTACAAGCGTTACAACCGACGTGTTATTCCCACTAATCACTTCTCATTAGGTACTGCCACTACAATCACAATTTTGTTCCCAGCAATCATTATATTCACCTTATTTCGTTCGATTACTACTATCATATAACTTCACACAACCCACTACAATCACCATCTTATTCCCACCAATCACTATATTTACTGTCACATTTCTTATATTCACTACAATCAACATCTTATTCCCACCAATCACTATATTTACTGTCACATATTCACTACATTCACCATCTTATTCCCACCAATCACTATATTTACTGTCACATTTCTTATATTCACTACAATCAACATCTTATTCACGCCATATTTGACCTTGGCTCCTATACCCTATCCCGCTCCGCCATGATCTTTACTCCGCGCCTGGCAGCGACATCTGTGCGAGCGGTGCCATGGAGATATTCAGCCAGACCCAATCTTACACCAAGGTCACCAACCTCGAGATCCGCTGGTTTTATAGAAAAATTGTGTGTCCGCCCAACCTCAGCGCATGCAGCAGACAAGAGGATGTATTCACAAATCTTAATGATGGAAGTGTCTACAAGGTATAGTTTTTGCTGTTGTTGTGTCTGATTGTTGTGAAGTGGATGGGCGGTCCGTTGTGTTGTGTGTTGTATACGAACGAGAATACGTGTTTGGGACAATCTTGGATAAGACACAAGAAAACCGCTAAACATGTTTTGACTACAACGTTCTTCGTCACCGGCAGAACGTAGACACATTAATACAGAAAGGAGACTATGAACGAAGCTAAAGATAAAAACTATTTTTTTTTTAAAAAGTAAAAAAGGTATTATAGCATTTACTTGAGTAACAGAACTAAATTTCATCTTAGAATCAAGTCCTGTCAGAGACACACAGGAAATGTTGGTCTCGGAAATTGAGGCCATAAAATTGCACTACTAAGAATATTGGCTATTGTTAAAGTTTAACACACATAGATTCAAACTTCACATTTTAAAATTATTTATCGCGCTATTAATAAGGCTATATTTTCAAAATGTGTCGCACACGAACTAAAATATAGAGCAAAAAGTTATTTCAAGGATCTCCTCACAATAAACAGTGCCAGCACCTCTATAATTAAACCAGAAAAGGAGCGAATTACAATGTGCTTGAGTGAAAGCTTGTCACGGGATTGCCTCCCCTTGCTGTGCAGTAGTGGTCCACCAATGGTCACAACGCAAGCGTATCTAAAAGTAGGTCGTCCAAGGTCTTCTCGCAAGATTACTCTTGGCACAGATATAGATAGAAGATGAATGACGTTTCTACCTTAGGGGAGCCTTCACAAGATATTCCCAGAAGTCAAGAACAAAACGCTGCTTAAGGGCTGAGCAAATTTGTTAACTTATTATCTGGTCCGTCGCCTTTTATGAAGGGGTTATGCAATGATTCTGGCCCGTCAAGCCCCCATTGGAGTAATCCAACGAATGTCCTCTTATAAGTAATTGCTCTATATTTATATATATGTATTTATCAAGAAAGACTGGCTCATACGTTTGCTTTCGTACATATAAACTGAATCAACTATTATTGTTTAGTTTAAAATAACATACAACAAATTTAATAGTCAATTAGTCTTTAACATGGGGAAATAAATATGGAAAATTTGGTGGAAATTGAAATTAAAGTTTCCTCACTGAGGTTTTGGTAGGGCGTTAATAATAATGTCCGTATTTTTTCTGTAGCCTGTTATATAAAACTTAGCTCCATATGCGTCCTTTTCTACATATTTTATGTCATGTTTATAAGTAGTTAATGTTAATATGAGTGTGCTATTTTATTTTACTTTGCAACGTTGAATTCCTTGACATTGATATGTAAAATGCATATGATAATAAATGAATTCAGTATGAAAGGTGAGAGAAAGGAAGGGCAGAATGTCAGACGGGCCTGCGTGCCCAATTCTCAACCCTTTGAAAATAAAGTTCGTTCGTTCGTTCGTTCGTTCCTGCAGCTGTGGTTTCCGTCACTTCTTTTTGGTGATGAGTACACTTCTCCACATAATACGTCCACTGCAGGCGGTTAGTGTTGATACTCTTCTCTAATGTCTTGTACCCACGAACTGTGACAAATTAGAAAGAAACAAATGCCTCAGTACATCTCCGCAAACTAACAGGCCCATTTTCATGCGCTCCACCCACGAATGTTAACCTCTCAGAAGAACTAAATTCCCGAGCACACAATGTAACTCAGGGAATATGATGAAAATTCACCAATATTTTTCTGGGTGTCAACTACGAAATTGCGTCTGGAGTGCGTGAATAATAATTTGACTGAATTACAATTAAACAGGTATATAAATCTCACAAAATAATTCTATACACTTTAGGCACATGTGATGTAATCATCACTCATTATTCGTCGCTACTCCCGTCGGGGTCTGGGGTCGCTATTCTGTTGGGTTTCCCGCGCGACTAGTAAGAAACGATCAGCATCTCTTGCAGTAGTGGTTCATCCATATACTATTTTCATATGTTGGGGTTGCCAGCCTCATATATATTTCTCCACTTAGCAAGAAACTTGTAAAATTTACATTAGTAAATAAATTGTTTACACTTACCCTAAAATTTTGGGAATACACACTTCTCCTGGCGCAGATTAGAATGGACCAACAGCCCTGTATTTAGATGCTGTTCGAATCACTTAAGTCTGAGAAATTCCTCTTATGACGGGTGAAACACTGGGTCTAGAAATCTATAATTCCTCTTATGACGGGTGGAACACATGGTCTGGAAATCTATAATTTCTCTTATGACGGGTGAGACACTTGGTCCGGAAATCTATAATTCCCCTATGACGGGCGAAACACTTGGTCTGGAAATTTATAATTCCTCTTATGACTCCTTGTGATAAAATTCTCAAGTTTCCAGTCTTGTATTAAAATTTCGGGTTTACTTGTACTTCCAAAGTTGCCCAATACTCGATCTGGTACTTATAGTTGTGGAATGATAAGTCCTATCCTCTTTCCTCTAGCTTGTAGGAGGTGTTTTGTTGCCGCTGCGATGCAGCCTGTCTGCGTGCTGTGACTTCGAGTTTGTTAGATTATATCTCACAATCCTTAGCTTCAAATCCCAGCTGTGTTTCCGCAGAAAGTTCCAATCAAATCATTGTAGATTCTGGCGAACCAATCCAATCTATCTAGCACTGTTTGGGTGGGGAAGTTTATCATTACTCATCCCACGCGTATTTGAAAATATTAAATTTAATACACACGAGTGGCCTCTTATACAGTGATGTCATATCGTTACCTAAGACGTCCGGCGCACCTCTGTTTATCACCTTTATCTGCGTCCCTCCGCTAGACAGATGTCTGGTCAGACCGTATGGTCTTCTTTCATCGTATCACAAACCGGCTTGTGTCAACATGTTCAACAGCTTTCCAATGGGGTCAAATGTTTGACCGCCCCGTTTCCACTGGCGGTCAGACATTCATAACCCCCCACTCCCAAAGGAGCATAGGCCTTTAACAAACACATGCCAAGTCCTCCTGTCACGTGCCATCATCTCAAGTTCTTTCCACGTTCTCCTCATCATTTTCATCTCTGTTTCCAGCTCTCTTCTCCATGTGCTTCTTGGTCTACTCTGCCTTTCTTGCCCTGGGGGTTCCAGAGCAAGGACTGCGTTGTAATGCTATCAACAGGACTCCTCAGTGTGTGTCCAATCCATCGCCATCGTCGTCTTCTCATCTCTTGTTCCACTGGCACTTGTCTAGTTCTTGTCCTCAGTTCCACGTTGGTAACCTTGTCATACCATTTTAATCCCTCTATTCTATGCAAGCACCCATTTATGAAAGTCTGTAGCTTTTTGGTTGTTGTCTTTGTTGTTCTCCATGTCTCAGAGCCATACAATAGGACTGACTTCACATTTGAGTTGAAGATTCTTATTTTCGTGTTGGATCCGATTTTTCTTGATCTCCATATATTTCCCAATGCAATGAAAGCTCCTCTTGCCTTTTGTATTCTTATTTTGATATCGCTGTCTGTCCCTCCAACTTTGTCTATATTACTGCCAAGATATGTGTACGATTCTACATCTTGTATTGGTGTTTCTTCAAGTTCAACCCTGTTATCATTACCTGCATTTATTCTCATTATTTTTGTCTTTTCCATGTGTATTTTCAGACCCAATTGCTGTGACCTCCCATCGAGTGTTTTCAATTTGTCCTGCATCTGATTACGGTTATGGGACAGAAGAGCCAAGTCATCAGCAAAATCCAGATCATCCAACTGCTTAGTCAGAGTCCACTGGATTCCATTTCGGTTGTGTGTTGTCGATGATCTCATAACCCAGTCTATTGCTAGTAAGAAAAGAAATGGAGACAAGAGGCATCCATGTCGCACTCCTGTTCTTATCCCAAACGGTTCTTTAAGCTGTCCTTCGTGAAGAACTCTGCATGTCATGTCTTCATATGTTTTCTTTATTAAATTAATGATCTTCAGGGGAACTCCATAATGCCTCATCAATTTCCAAAGAGATTCTCTGTCTACACTGTCAAATGCCTTTTCGTAGTCCACAAATCCGATGTATAGTGGTGAATTCCATTCCAGACTTTGTTCAACTATTATTCTCAAAGTGGCTATCTGGTCTGTACATGATCTGTTTTGTCGAAAACCTGCTTGTTTATCTCTCAGTTTCTTGTCTATGGACTCTTTTAATCTCTCAAGGATAATCCTGTTTAATACTTTTCCTGGCACTGATAGTAACATTATCCCTCTATAATTTGTACACTCTTGTAAATTTCCCTTCTTAGGCAACTTAACCAGATATCTTTCCTTCCATTCTGCTGGTATCTCTTCCTTTTCCCAGACTTTACCAAGTAATTTATATAACATCTCTGTAGCCGTGTCGATATCTGCTTTGATGGCCTCTGCTGGAGTGCCATCAGGTCCAGACGCTTTTCCATCTCTTAGAAGCTTTATGGCTTTCTTTATTTCTTCCTTCGTTGGTCTTTCACCATTAATTTGTAGCTCTTCTTCTGCTGGCTGGATGTCCGGGGGGTTTTGTGGTGCTGGTCTATTGAGAAGGTCCTCAAAATATTCTGTCCACCTCTTCATTTGCTCTTGTATATTGCTGAGCAGTTTTCCGTTCTTGTCTTTTATGAGGCAACTTGTTTGCTTGTATTTCCTTATTAGCTTCTTTGTGCTGCTATACAGTTCTCTCATATTTCCTTTGGCTGCAGCATCTTCTGCCTCTCTTGCCAACTCCTCAATATACTTCCTCTTGTCTCTTTTGATACTTCTTTTTACTTCTTTGTTTGCTTCTGTGTACACTTCTTGAGCCTTGGCTTTGGAACTTCTGGTTTTGCTTGTGTTTAAATCTGCTTTCGTGTTTTTTTTTCTGTCTTTTATCTTATTGATGGTTTCTGTTGTTATTCATGCTTTTTGTTGTCTTTCCCTTTTCCCCAGTATTTCTTCACATGTCTCATTCCATACAGTTTTGACCTGCTGCCAATAGTCTTCTTTATTCTCTACATCTTCCAGCTGTTGGAGCACTTGGAATTTGTTGGATATTGTGACCGCAAATTTGTCTCTTGTTTCTTGATTTCCTAGACGTCCTACATTAAATTGTTGTCTATAAATTTGGCATTGTTGCATATTTCTTGAGTTTCATTTTTACTTTGGCTATCAGAAGGTGGTGATCAGATGCCACATCTGCTCCTCTATATACCTTTACATCCTGCAATGATGATCTAAACTTCTTGTTTATGCTTATATGATCAATCTGATTTTCTGTTCTATGGTCTGGTGATATCCATGTTGCCTTGTGTATTCTATTATGTGGAAACATGCTTCCTCCTATAGCCAGTTGATTTGAAGCACAGAAGTTTGAGAATAGTTCCCCATTTTCATTCATTATTCCTAGCCCATGTTTTCCCATGACTTCTTCAAATCCGGTGTTGACTGTACCTATCTTTGCATTCATGTCACCCATCAAAATTGTGATGTCTCTACTTTTTACTTTATCCATAATTTCCTGTAGTCTAGTATAAAATGCTTCTTTCACAGACTCTTCTTTGTCATTAGTTGGTGCATAACATTGGATGACATTTACATGTATTTTCTTTTCAGCTGTTTTAAAAGTAGCTGTTATTATTCTGGGTCCAACAGCTTCCCATTCAATGAGTGCTTTCTGTGCTTCTTTAGATAATATAAGAGCTACCCCATCACTGTGGTGTGAACTTTCGTCTTCATGTCCTGAGGAAAGCACCAATTCACCTGTGATGAGTTTCTTCCTGTCTACCCCATTCCACTTTGTTTCACACATTCCAAGAGCTTCGATTTTATATTCCCTCATTTCTGCTGCTACTTGTGCCACTTTCCCTTGTTCATTTAATGTCCGAACATTCCAGGTGCCAAATCTGGAAGTTCTCCTAGAAGAAAGAAGGTTAGTCAGTAACACAGACTCCTTTCGGCTTTCTCTGTGTTGCATCATACGCCTCCCTGCGAGAGGACCTTCCCTTGTCTTGGATGGCTGTGTTTTATTTTCCTTATTTGACTTGTCCATGATTGTTGAAATTTTTTGTGGTTTAAATTTTTTACAGGATGGGATAACCAGCCCCATGCCCAATCCTCCTTAGTCGCTTTCTACGACATGCATGGCAGGGAACAGTGTTACTATTCTTTGCTCCCCTTTCGGGCCCCGGTAACACACGGGTGGCGGTCAGACAGATTAGGCGATAAAATATTATCGCTGGCCGGGTCACCAAACCTGGCGAATCGTAACAACAGTCTGGGAGTGGAGTGTGAAACAATAAGATACGCATTACTCCCGTAGCAAATACTGCCATACGGCAGTGGCGTGTTAGAGACTTCACCATGCTATGTCCAGCATAGAGCAAAATAGTGAAAATAAGGATTGAAAAGGCATGATTTATGTCAAATAAAAGCGACGAGTGAGAAAATGAAAGGATACTGCCGGAGGGCTGAAGGTGTGAGAGAATCACACAAAAGAGCATGTTCAGATGTTTTGTCACAAAGCTAATATCAACACCCGTTAGAATCACTGATACAATGTTCAACGATCCCTACAATAAGCTGTAGCTCAGACACCGGGTGCAGGATGGCCGCTAACTCTCAAAGTCTAGATGCCTCCAATCCCGATACATAAGATTAGAGGTGCCCGAAATCCTCCTTGGCTCGTGGTACCCTACACTAGTTGAGGATCACGAAGTGCCGCTCTACGTACACGTAATAGTAATGTTAATATTAGTAACAGAAATAATAGTAAAACTATTTAAGAAAAACAGGATAAAGAAAATAAATTGTCAAAATATTCTAATACTCAATAAACCACACACACACACAAAACCATTTTGACACCATGAATCAAAAGAAACAACACGTTAACAAAGAAAAAAATAAAACTACTAACTAATCATAAGGTACAATTAATAAGGCACCAGCCTCACGTCAGCCTCACATCTGCTCTAGTCCTGCCCAACTTACAGCACTGAACGGAGTAGCACATGACAACAACTTCTCTCCACTATTTGGAGATGTCAGGAACCCTGAGCTGACTACTGCCTTTATTAGAGTCATTAATGTAGAAGTCTGAGGGCGAACGAGATGTTAGGAACATTGAGCTGAACCCATTAATGTGAAGCTGACGGCTACTCAGGCTGAGCTGACTACTGCCTGTATTAGAGTCATGTAATGTAGGGCGAACGAGATGTCAGGAAAGCTGCGTATTAGAGTAATTAACGAGAGTCAGCGAACGAGATGTCAGGAACCCTGAGCTGACTACTGCCTGTATTAGAGTAATTAATGTAGAAGTCTGAGAGCGAACGAGATGTCAGGAACATTGAGCTGACTACTGCCTGTATTAGAGTCATTAATGTAGAAGTCTGAAAGCGAACGAGATGTCAGGAACATTGAGCTGACTACTGCCTGTATTAGAGTCATTAAGTAAGTGTGAGAGCGAACGAGAGTCTGGAACGACTACTGCCCTGTATTAGAGTCATTAATGTAGAAGTCTGAAAGCGAACGAGATGTCAGGAACATTGAGCTGACTACTGCCCTGTATTAGAGTCATTAATGCAGAAGTCTGAAAGCGAACGAAGATGAAAAAGGAAAAAAAAAACCAATAAAGAAATACAAGAAGTAAGCAACCAAACAATTCTAATGTAAATTGTCGCCACTAACAGCGATCAAGTGTAAATGACAATATGTATTTGAATATATCAGAAAATTTAAAACATTAATTGCAATAAATACCCTAATTATAACCGACAATTAGATTGAAGAGTTTAGACCAAGATGGTGGTTGAGCGGACGCAAAAAATCATAAGATGCTAGTCCAATCTCCTCCCATTTCGTTAATAAACTAAGAATCTGCCAAATCATACAAAAACTCATCTTATTATACTTATCTTGAAATGTCGCTAACTACACAGAGCAGTTATTAACATAGTTAACATAGAAAAAAAAACAACAACAAAATTAAAAAACCACATTTTCATGGTTTAGTGTTTCGAACGGTTACTTTTCCAGCAAATGTTGTCAGTTGTCACGTATGTTTATGTTAATTATGGTTTCCATGTGTCTGTGTGTTAGCGGGTTTACTTGCTCGGTGGAATGTAAAAGGTAGAAGGTAAAAGGTGGAAGGTAAAAGGAAAGGGAACGGAAGAAATCGAACACAGGAAAAATGGTGATACTCTCAAGACATGAGAAATGGCGATACTCTCAGGACATGAGAAATGGTGATACTCTCAGGACATGAGAAATGGTGATACTGTCAGGACATGAGACAGACATCAGGCAGTATAATTCTTTACCCTCATGTCTTGACGGCTTACTTGTAGTGTGCATATAATAACACTTGGAAAACATTGCAAGTAATTCTTTTCTTTTCTTCTTTGATCGTTAACCACCGACTGTCAAAGCAGTCAGTGGTCATCACGCCTAGTGGCGTCTTGTAGGGCAACAACAAATTGATTCCACTTTGCACGGTCGGTGGCCATCCTTCGTACAGTGCCCCAACTCTGGTTCATTCTTTGCATCTCAGCCTCCACAGTCCTCCGCCAGGTTGTTTTTGGTCGGCCTCTCTTTCGTTTTCCTTCAGGGGTCCAAAGCATAGCTGTTCTTGTGATGGCATCGGGGTCTCTTCTGAGGACATGACCAACCCAGCTCCAGCGTCTGCCAGCTATGATGGTGTGCATGTCCTCTTGCTTGCTACGAGTAAGCAGATCTTGGTTAGTGATGGTATTCGGTCAAAAGATTCGGTGAATTTTTCTTAGGCATGTTGTGTGAAAAGAGGACAATTTCGACATTTCCTTCTCTGTAACTCTCCAGCATTCCGCACCATAGAGAAGCACAGAAAGCACACAGCTCTGATATAATCTTAATTTTGTGCTTGTGCTGTATTGGGAGGACTTCCAGATGTTGTTTAGGCTAAAGAAGGCTGTTCTTGCCTTATTCATTCTGATGTTGATGTCTTTGCCTGCCCCACCGTCTGGTGTTACTATGCTTCCTAGGTATGTGAAAGTATCTGTCTGTACCAATTGCTGATTCCTTACTGATATGGGCTCAGGGCTGCTCACATTGAGCTTCATGACCTCTGACTTCTTTAAATTGATGTTCAAGCCCACCTGCTGGCTAAACTTATTAAGTCTATCCGTTTTTTCCTGGATGTGTTGATGTGAATGTGCTAGTAGTGCAATGTCATCTGCATATTCCAGATCTTCCAATGTAGAAAATGTTGTCCATCTTATTCCTCTTGGACTGCCCTCTGTTGTCTGGCGCATCACCCAGTCTATGACTGTTAAAAATAGAGTGGTTGATAAGGGGCATCCCTGTCGTACTCCTGTCTTCACCTCAAAGGTTAGGTTGCTCTGCCCAACACTACACGTAAAGTTGGCATAGAGGCTTTTTATAATTGACACTATGCAGCTTGGAATTCCATAAGCCCTCAGTATTTTCCATAAACTATCCCTATGTATGCTGTCAAAAGCCTTTTCAAAATCAACAAAATTAATGTACAGCTGTCTTTGCCATTCTGAGCACTGCTCTATAATGTTCCTGAGAGTGAATATATGATCTGCACATCTCCTGTTCTTTCTAAATCCTGCTTGTTCTTTCCTCAGTTTGCAAGTACTTGTACATAATTAATTTTGTTTTCTATTTTGAAGAAGTAAATAATATATTATACTTCTAGTAATGCTTTTGTTATTTTGTTACTTTTAGGAATACCTTTGTCATCTTGATACTTCTAGGAATACCTTTGTCATCTTGTTACAACTAGGAATACCTTTGTCATTTTGTTACTTCTAGGTATGCCTTGAACATTTTGCTAATTCTAGGAATCCAGTTTTTGTTATAGTTCATTCTATAAATCTCTTGTTGTTGTAGTATCTATACCGTTGTTGTTACGTCTAGGAATATTGTTGTCTGTAAAGGTTGTCATATAGCAGATACTGCCGTAAGGGAATGAAATGTTAGAGACTTCACTATACTAGCTCCATCTTTATAAGGGGGAGTAACCAGTTTCTTTCTTTGCTACCTTTGCTTGCACTAACTCACAAGCAGAGTCGGGTACCCATTTACAGCTGGACAGACTGGAGCGTGACGTTACCACGTTTTGATCCCAGAATCCTGTAACTGCGCCACTACAGGAAAGTGTTTTTACCTCTAAGCCAGGCCGCGCTCATGTTTATAGCTAGTGAAGCTTGATATTGGATCTTCACGTCTTTTTGCACAGGGTGATATAAATGTTCTTCGGAAGTACGTGATGAGCGGTTACAGCGTAACTGTTATCTACCACAACCTCAACAACGGTCAAGGGAAGAAAGCCATTGAGACATGGGACGATTACAACGTGTACATGCACCAAGCCGTGATTCTACCAGACAGTCAGAACAAGATTGGAACACAACAGCTGTGGTCTTTCTCTCAGAAGGTTGGTATAATTACATTTATGGTAGATAGATGATTGACTATATGCATCATTAATGTCATTGTGGTACGTCGCAAAGTTGCGGCGAGATGCGAAGCGGGTAGAAAATCGATAAGACCCAGTGACGTCAGCGTCCGGTCGTGTAGCGAACAAACCTGAGCTTAAATGTATGTAGTTTTCAATATTTAAACGCACGTGTTAAATACATATTACAAAGAAATGTTCAGAGCATTCTTTTCCAGCTGGACTAAACGGAGTGTAATAATTAGCGGACTATGTTATATATGTGCACGTCTTCAAGGTGTTAAAGTTTACATGTTTACTTCATTATTTACCGAAAAAAAGAACAAAAATAATGTTGCTTCAAGCACAATTACTTTTACGTGCAGTCAAGGAGGAAAGTAATCTTTCTAATGCTACTTTAAAGTGAGATTTTAAAAATTGGTGATTATTGGGACATACACTCAGAAACTACAGAGACTACTGTTTCTTCTGTATCATCAGCTAATCATGTCAGTCATCGAGTATGGTCTGGGAATACGCACGCTGACAATGTCACAATGTGAACGATTGGAACGTATTCAAAATGAAGGAATGCGTGTAGTCTTGGGCTGTACGCGAGATACCCCCCATCGTGACGATGCGGTACATGCTTGGATTACTGTCGATTGGAACCAGATATGCGATGGCCTAGTCAAAAGCCTATATGCGAGTAACCACAGACAAAAGGCACCCCAACATCGAAACATAGCTGACATTAAGGAAGCGAGAATAAAGCGGGGGATATCTTGGATGGCACAGGCAAAGGCAACGATTAAGCAGGTGACTTACTTACTTACTTAGTCGTTCCCCTTCTACCGTGAGGTGTAGAGGTTAAGCAGGTGACTACAGTTGAAAATATATTCAAAGAGGACGAGTAAGACTGCTGGAAATTGACATGAAACGTTAGACTAGCAAAGATGAACGTATGAAATGATGGATCCGGATTGTCTACAACCAGCGCGCAACAGGAGCAGCATTCATACCTTTCGCCATTTACTGAGGGAAACTTAGCACCTATGGACTTACCCGGAGTGCAATGACGTCAGTTCTCATAAAAAATAACAAAAACTCAGAAAACGTGTTGATAGAATTAGAAGTAAGTTCTTGTTCTGACATTCCCCCCCATCCCCCGGGTGAAAGAAGTAGAAAGCGACAGAAAAAACACCCGGAGAAGACAACTGGAGATATAAATGAAAGGGATAAGACATGGGACAGGTTTCATCAGATGGCACTAGACCAGAGAAATTGTCATGAGATTGTTGAAGGCGTATTGTCCTCGGGGTAAAAATGACTGCTACATGTATTACTACTGCTGTCGGATGCAGCTATGATTGGTATAACTATCCTATCCACTAACGAAACTACAACTAATATCCATGTATCTTCTTGTATTTTTTATTTCTTTGTGTTCATGGTCAACTACTGCTGCAGTTATTAAAACTCATTCACGTATCCATTTTGGCTCCTTACAGAGCATGAAGCTACAACCATAGCTGGTACTTGTGCAGGATGTCGGCACAAAGTATTCATGAGCTCTTCTAGCTGTGGTCTTTAAATATTTGTTGTGCACGATAAGGTTGCAGCCTCATTCATCGCCTCATATTAATGGAATCTTACGACATTCCTGAGGGAATGTCTTCTCATAGACCACAGGGGCCCATAGCCTTCATAGGACAAGCAAAGGGGCCCATATCCATCATTGGATAATCAAATGGGTCCATAGCCTTCATTGGACAATCAAATGGGTCCATAGCCTTCATTGGACAATCAAATGGGTCCATAGCCTTCCATTGGACAATCAAATGGGTCCATAGCCTTCCATTGGACAATCAAATGGGTCCATAGCCTTCCATTGGACAATCAAATGGGTCCATAGCACAAATAAAGTTAAGAAAGCCTGCGTTAGTGGATAGGAGAGACCAAATAAATAATATTTAAAAATAGGAGGTGAATTTTCAAACACTATGTATATGTGTATATATCTGTGTGTGAGTGTATATACACAACACAAACTCTATATATGACATACGAACACAGGATACTGCGATCTTAAAGGCTAAACAACGCGAATTTTTATATGTATGTGTGTATATATATATATCTGTGTGTGAGTGTATGTACACAACACAAACTCTTTATATGACATACGAACACAAGATACTGCGATCTTGAAGGCTAAACAACGCAAATTTTTTTTTCTGAGCGTGTATCTCTCTCTCTCTCTCTCTCTCTCTCTCTCTCTATATATATATATATATATATATATATATATATATATATATATCTATATATATATATATATATATATATATATATATTGTTGAAGGGAAGTGATATGAGTAGAGGAGTGAAATGAGTAGAGGAGTGCTTTGAGCAAAGGGAGGTAAATCTGTGGATCCTTTTTGGGAGATGTAGTGGTTGTTTTAGGGTTAAGCATATCAAGTGAGTTCTAAATTATGGTGGAGTTAATTTGCATATAATGTTTTGTCAAAAGGATTAAAGAAGGTTGTTTTGGGTTGTGAGTGTACTCAGCAAAGGGGGATAATTTAAAATTACGTCCCTTGTAAGTTTTTGGTGAGCGAGGAAGAAAAAAAATACGCAATAGAAAAGTTTGGTAGGTGAACACATTTTAGGAGAGAACAAGAAAAATGTTAAATCGGGGGATTGATCGGTCTGATTTTGAACGCGCTCAGCGTCGGTTAGCAAGTATGCTGGGCAGTAAGATTTAATACAGTGGCGAGCTAGGTTCTTGATGGTTCATGACTCTGGCGAACAAGCCACTGGATGTGGTTGGTTACTGTGGTTACAGGCTGATATCAAGTTGTTGTGCCGAACCTACAAGATGCTCGAGGGCCACTTTTGAAATAGAAATAGAAGAAAGTAAGAAAGATGAAGTCGCCATAACAAGTTTTATATTAACAAGGCATCAAGACATTAGTCAAGACGAACAGGTATGTTGAATAAGATAGCAGTGAAGATAGACAGTAGATAGGGCAGCGTGGAACAATGATTAATGGATATAAAAAAATAACCCTGGTAGTTAGACCAGTTTATACAGTAAATTCCTCAAAACTAGTTCCACCAGACCAAACGTGCCTCATCATGAGTAGTAAACAAAACCAAAGAACATAAATTCTTATACGAGCTAGGAAAGCTGCGTCAGACTATAAGAGGGAGGGATTTGATGGAATGAGAAGAGACTTATTTCAAAGGTTACTAAATGAATATAATTTTTTGTACATTGTGGAAGAAGACCCGCCTTGATGGAAGGTTGGGCAAGAGTACATTCTTTCGACAGATTATGTTATTGTTGATGACTACTGTAAATAAACACCATCTTGTTATTTACTGATAGTTGAGTACAGTACTTTACGGTAGAGGTTCTCCATCCATCAATTGTATCTTCGTGTGATGTACTATCATCTAGAGCTATAGTACCGTAACATCATCTACACCTAACTGCCTACTGTTTTGGGTAGTGAGACGAGTCACGCTATACAAACATTATAAACACAAATATCAACCACACCACCAAGTCCACAGTATGTGTGAGTGTGCGACAAAACGTCTGAACACGCTCTTTTGTGTGATATCTCACATCTTCAGCCCTACGGCAGTATCATTTCTGTTTCTTCATTTTTCTCACCTATCGCTTATATTTGGCAATTTTTTTGCCCTTTTATTCATTATTTTACTCTCTATGCTGAATGTAGTAGGGTGAAGTCTCTAACACTCCACTACCCTACGGAAGTATCTGTTATGGGACTATCTTTATCTCTTAAATTTTTGCATCACCACTCCTCAGACGTATTTGCGTTTCGCCAGGGAGCGGTGGTATTATCGTAACAATACCCGGTCAGTATTACCGGTTAGCGGTAATACGTTTATCGCTTTGAGTCACCTGCCACCTTTGATAGGAGACGATTCTCGTCAAACACAATATGGTCTCGGACGAGGAAGAATAGGAAGTCAATATTGTTTGTCTGAGCGGCCGGCGACCCTTTTGTCTGACTGTCTAGAGAAGGCACGAAAACGCGGGCGATAATGAGATAATCGTTTCACGGGACCATCCCAGTATACAATTATTACAGATAACTTGCATGGGGAAGACAATATTTGAAGGTAGCATCTGTCCATCAAAAGAGTTCACAGATTTGTTTGTGAGAGTGCACAAGATGTCACCGGAAATATTACGTCTAATTAAAAAGAGGTCACACGTTGGAATATTAAATTTAATATTTTAAAACACGTGGGGCACATTGTAACCGCGGATCACGGTAACAAATAAGTTCTATGTAACAGGGGAGGTGATTACACTTGATGAGGATTCCTTCAAGTTGGTGCTGGCTTATTGCCAGAGATGGTAAACTACTTGAGGATAGGGCAACCCAGATTCTTAGTTACTGGACTTAGGTTGGATGGTGTGATCTTCATTAGTGGTGATACTGATTAATCTTACTATGTTCGATTAACCGACCAAAATCCATTTGTTATATTAATCGATTAATTTCCTTCTGTCCGATTAGTCGATTAAAATTTTATTGTTCGTTTAATTGATTAAAATCTTTTGTTCGATTACTCGCAGTGGTGGTTCAATAACGCTGACTCTCCTGCATGTATATCTGAAAGTACTTGACAAGCCTTAGTCATTCAGTTAAAACATACGAATCACCTTTTTTCGATTTTTTTTTTCAAACCCAACCATTAATAAATTGAACCAGTTCTCCAACAATCAATACAGAAACAATTCTCAACTCTGTTAACTTCCATCTTGAAAGCCTAAGAAATCTAATAGTTGTTCAAAAGCACTGTCTTCTTCAAGTTCATGCCTTAGGATTATTCCTCTGAGAAATTCAGTCTCTGTTAATTCCATTTCAGGTTCATATTCTAACTCTTCTTAGTGAAAATGTATTGTTACCCATTCTTCTGCTGGGTTTATATCATTTTCATAAACCTCGTTCAATCCAATTATAACTTCTTCTGATAACTCAATTAAGGTTGGCTCGAGGTTCAATGACTTGGTTTTCTTCTGCTTCTTTAATGATCCTGTCCTCGGTTTCTTCAATATCTTTAGGCTCCAGTTTTATAAAACTGGTTTCGCCACAATTTTGTTTCTTGTAACCATAAAATATAAAGATAGGAAACTCGATTGTCTCCTAACCTGTAATTCCAGTTTGAATAAAACACACTGAAATACAGTCATCAGTTATATTATGACTAGTAGCAAGTCTTCTCTCAATAGAAAATAATCTATAGGCACACATTTACACGTCTGGTGCTGATGGTTCTCTTACTTAGTCGTTCCCCTTCTACCGTGAGGTGTAGAGGTTTGGAAGAGAGAGCGCCAGACTATCCTATCGGCTGTCTTCCTCCTGGCCTGGTTCCATTCTAGTCCTCGATCCTTCAAAGATTGTCTAATGTTGTCCTCCCAGCGGACTCTGGGTCGTCCTGGGGGTCTGGATCCCTGGCTCTTTGTTTCCCATGCTTGTCGTGGTAGCCGATATTCTCCCATTCTGCAGACATGGCCAAACCATCTTAGTTGGGACTGTTCTACTTGGGTCTGCAGGGGGTGGGATTTTGGGCCTTGGCGTATCGTCTGGTTGCGGACCATGTCTCTTCTTGTTACTTTAACCACCTTCCTCAGATACCTCATTTCTGAGGTTTGGATCTGGCTTTTGTGGGTTGTAGTCATTGCCCATGACTCGCATCCATATGTCAAGACTGGGACATAGGTGGAGCGGTATACATCCATCTTCGTTTTCTTACCAACCTCTCTCTTGCTGAGGAATCCTCGATTTATGGCCTGAAAAAGTATCTCAGCTGCTGCTTTTCGAGTGGCCAACTCTTCTTTGATGCCTCCCTTTCGGTCTATAATAGCACCGAGGTATTTAAAGTGGTCGACCTGCTCCAGGACCTGTTCTCCAAGCTTAATCTGATGTCTTCTTTCTTCTCGTGATATCACCATGGATTTTGTTTAGAGCTGCTTATGACCATCCCTCTCTTCTCCAGCTCTTCCTTCCAGACTTGCAGATTGGATTGGAGATATGCCTCTGATTTAGCAATCATGGCAACATCATCAGCAAATGCCAGCTCTGAAATACAGACCTGTCTCATCTTCCAGTACCCCACTGAATACTTTCTTGTTCTCTCCTTCATGCTTTGATAACATCGTCCATGAGGAGTATGAAAAGATAAGGTGACAGGATATCACCTTGTCTTACACCAGTGGTGGTCCTGAACTCTTCTGATTTATGGTTTGCTGTCCTCACAAAATTTCTGCAAGACTTGTAGAAGCTCTGTATAGTGTTCTTCCTTGCCAAACAGTCCCAAAGTTTGCTCCAGGGGACCCTATCAAACGCCTTTTCCAGATCTATGAAACAAAGATGGATCTCACTCTTATACTCAAGGGCCTTTTCACTCAGCTGTTCTGAGTGTGAAGATTACGTCTTGAGTACTTCGGTTTGCTCGGAATCCGCACTGGACCTCATCCAATTGTGGCTCAGCTAGGCGTCAGAGTCTCTGCTCTAGGATTCTAGAGTAGATTTTACCAGGGACACTGCGAAGGGATATGCCTCTATGGTTTCCACATTGTCGATTGTCACCCTTTTTGAAAATTGGTGTTATGATGGCAATCTCCCAATCCTTTGGTATGGTCTTGTTGCACCACGCTGCCTGTACGACCCTTAAGAGTAATAGGTCGCCTGATGCTCCCATGTACTTAACCATTTCTGGTGTTATGCCATCATGCCCTGCTGCTTTGCCCATCTTGATTTTCTCCAGTGCTGCCTTCAGTTCTTCCATCTTTATGTTATCTTCACCATCATTGGTTTTCTCTTCTGTGTTAGTGGTTATCATTTCTGGTGCTTGACCTTGCTCATTATCAACGAGTTCTGAGAAATATTCTTTCCATCTTTCCATTACTTCCTTCGGGGCAGTAAGAAATTTGCCTTGCTTGTCCTTTATAAATTGATGATTCTCTCTGCTAAGTACTTCTGGAACACTGTAAGGCTTGAAGCTCACTCTAACACTCCTAGAAAATGACGCTATCATCTCCTTATAAACCCAAATACTTGAGCGGTGCACGCCAGTGGTCTCTTTCCCATTGGTTAGGCTTTTCCGGTGCGAAAGCTTATGATTTATTTTATTGGTCTGACGTCACGCGTCACCACTACCTATTTAAATTAGTAACGGTGTCTTGTGACAAATTTGCATAAGCTTCATGTTAAGTAGATAAATTTGCATGAGCTTTATGTTAAGTAGTTAACCTGTTCGGACTTGTTTAAACTGTGGTGTGGTTTATTTTCTGTTTTCCGTTTCTATTGTAAAACGTTAACTTGTTTAAGCCACGGCTAGTATTTCTCATAGCCTGTTTCCTATAAAGTCAGTTATATCTTACGTTATTATACTTTCTTTTATTATCTTATAACCATTAATTCAAATCTAGGGATGTTATTATTTACTATCGTATTTTCCTTTGACCATCCAGTCACAATATGTTGAAATTAGACACCCAACTCAGTGTTAAAGAGCTTACGATTGGATTAAAGTAAGAAGCCCGAGTAAACTATTGATCCTATTGGAACATCCGACGGAAGCACCATCTGTAATGTGAACTGAGAACTGCACATATAATCTAGCGAAATCAGAGACACAGAACAGAGAGACTGCAGCGCACGTCATATGAGTGACTCCCAGAAGCCAGAGAGACATCGGACTTCATATAGTATAAGTGACAGATCGAAGTATTTGGGAAACTTAAAACCATAAAAGTAAGCCCGCCTTTATAAATACAGAGACTGAAAAATTTAAGGGACCAGGACTTTAAATACCAAGACTAGAACCTTAAGGAATTGGATCACCCGTCATAAGAGAAACTTTCCCAGACCAAGTGTTTCGCAGATTCACCCGTCATAAAAGGGATTCAAAATTTCTAGACCATGTGATTCGAGAGCATATAACCTAAATTGTTCGTGTCCATTCTAACCTGCGCGAGGAGATTGTGTATTCCCAAAACTTTGGGTTCGTGGTTACAAGCTATCAGACGGTTCAAAGTACTGAAGTTTCTACGCCACTCGTGTGAGAGAAGTGCACTCATTGTCGTGGAATATTCTAATCCACATATATAAATTATCAAGTAAATATAAAGCCTAATAAATACATATAATAAATAAAGGAAGAAGAATGGTAAATAATAGTGCTGTCACAAAGACTGTACTCGAAATCCCCTTGTTTTCTACTGCGTAAGCAAATTGTAACGTTTCACGTTGATATTAAAGGCCTTCTGCAACATACACGCGTCTCCCAAACACACAATAAAATGTGCTGCCTTTCTAAGAAAAACCTTGAAATATGCAAGTTGACCTAAATTTTAAATTCCATTCATGTCTTTTTCTACACTGCGTTACCAAAACGAACGAACAGATGGACAAAAGGATAAAGAGAGAGGGGAGGGCTGAAAATCAAGAACGCATGCAACACGCGTCGCGCGATACACAAATGCTGCCATCACGCGTGTAAGTCTACATGCACTAATTTTTTTTCAGACGGACAGTGATAAAATACACTACCCTTTCCCAGAGTTAGGTTTATAAATCATAAAAAAACGCTTATTAGGAAAGATAACAATAGATGGGTTTACGGTTGAAAACATAACAGTACCCAGACATCACATCTTCGAAACAGGAGGTAGAAAATACATATTTTGAACGCAGCCACGTAGCTCTTTCAAATTGGTATATTTGGGTTCCTTAGGGCTTGCTGACAAATAATATGTAAAACGTTACGCAAATAGTCCAGGAATTAATAAATTATACCCAAAATAAAATAGTGAGGATGCCTGACAGCATGGAATCATTTCTGCTCATAAAATTTTTTTTTTATAACGTGTTTGAAAAAACCTCACGTTACAGAATTAGCCTACCATGTAAACTCCAAATTGATTGGAGCGCAACAAATGAAAGCCTAACCACGATTGGTCGGGCTATAAATACTATCTTTCGTTGTTAGGGGAGACGGGAAAAGGTAACATTTTTTCAAACACTTGTCGAAACGTGGCTCATTGGCCAGTCTCACTGATATACACACTTGGGAGCGTTAGTTCGAAACCACTTGTTTAAATAAGCTTGATAAAGCAACAGTGCGTTGAAGCCAGCTCACAATTTTGCTAAAATAAAAGCCTGGAACATAAGCAGATGGAAATTTGTGCCAGTAATTGTGCCAGAATTCATTGCTAATCAACGTATCTGTGTTTATTTCCATGAAATTGTGGTAAGCTTGAACCATTCAGTATCTATTAATGAAAATTGAATGTGTATTGTTGATTTATGCCTGTATATATATGTGTAGTTCAGTGGCAAACGTGAGGTAAAGCCTATAATGCTCCAGCCTGAACAGAGGGTGTCGGAGGGAAGTAAAACGGCATGGAATGGCCAAATAGTACACTGACACCTAGATGATTGACTAGAAAGAAATAATGCTGGAATTGCAGAGGCGTAGTAACCATTAAGGAGGTTAATGCTGGTATAAAGTACTTCAGAATGAAGCTGATAGTTGGCCTAACGCTCTGAACTCAATGTTTGTGCTGTATTGTGATCAGTGTAAAAGAGAGTATAAGTTAGTTATGAAGTAGAAGGTACATCCTTCTTGATTTCAGGGACAGTGGTCTTGATGGTACTGAGCAGCACCTGGTCAGAGCTTTGCTGAATCCAGTGTCGGACAGCATACTCCTTGGTCCTTTTAGCTATCAGTGAGGTGTCTCCAGAGCCCAGAGGAGAATTCGAGCAGAGGAGTCCTTTCCTGCCGCCATCACGCCAGATAAGCTAACTTGGCCAGCTGAGCTCAACATTATGTCCCCTCATCTTGAACTGACTTTGTAAAATTAACATTAAGAGGGGAATTTACTTGTCTTAAAATCAGGAACTGTGAACATCTCCAATACTAGTCCCTAAAGACAAACTATTGAAGTCATGATGACAAATACCAACAGAGCTTGAACAAAACAAAACCAGTATTACCTCATTTTACTACTACACAACTGACACACATAGAATATTTGTAATAATATATGTCACTACAATATTCATATTAAATACATTCTGTACATAACTTGTAATTTAAATTGATTGTGATTCCTGGTTCCCTTGTAGTTGAATCAGGACATATATTCATTCATGCCAGTAATGAATACATATTGTTATTTGAAAAGTTACGAGTGACTTCTTTAAGATATTCTCATAGAGTGTTATATGTATGTGAGTGTCACAGTGTTGTTAAGAGTAGTGGATTAAATTAAATTGTTTATCTGTCTGTTGTTGTGACTTACACTTCATCATACACATACCCTAGACACATAACGTAGCCATCACACTATTCCAGAATAATTCTGACTGAGATATATAGATATGTGGTAGCAAGTAAGGTGATATATAATACACTACTCTTATTAGATATATATACCTTCACAGCTGATCTCAGTCAGTACACTAAGTCCCCTATAAATATTTATAACATCCCACTTCACCACACTCATCACCAAGAAGTGACGAAAACCACAGCTGCAGGACTCCACTATATCAGTTAAGGGCTTATAAAAAGGCACCAGCAAAACTCAACATAACCTTCTGACTAAATCTTCACCCTAAATCTCTGTGAAGAGAAAATTTGATTCCAATATAAATGTCACCAGCATTTTATTCATTTAAAACTGTTAATACTAATTGATTATTAAATTTGTTGCATGTTATTTTAAAAACTAAACAAATATATTTGATTCAGTTATTAAATGTATGAAAGCAAACGTATGAGCCAGAATATTTAATTTACATCCAGACATATATTTACCTCTAAACAGAGCTATACCATTATAAGAGGAAATTCGCTGAATTAACTCAGCTGGGGGCTTGAACGGGCTAAAAACCATTGCTTAAATCCTTCACAAAAGACGACGGACAGATATAAGTTGTCAGGAGAACTATTTATACTGTGGATTTAACAACTGTCTAATCTTTGGCTCATCCTCTAAGGATACGACCACAGCATACAATAGCTGACAATAATCAAACATAACACCTTAAACAGGTAAGTTCCCTTTTAATAGTACACTGCACACAATGAAGCCCCACACGGCTCATAATACATATGAAATACACTGAACATAATGCCAAAACAGCTTGCGCTACTAACAACTTAATATATCAGTATCATACCCACTTGTATGGCCATCCTGAATGAACATCACAATGACTTTCGCTCACCGGCGAAATTATGTACTAAGATCAGACAAAACTAAATCAAAAATAACTCAACATCACCGGTCTAAGAAAATGCCACTAGAAAATACAATATCACTCTAGAATTATGCACTATAATCCGACCCGCATGAAGAAAAGGCAAGCACTAAATCTGAACAATGATGGCAAACTCATCCCAGCAAAAACGCTGATAGGGAACATAAAGACGACCTATCCCGGTCGATGGCCAGAAGTCAAACCTCCCTTTTTGCGCCAGAATTCGTCTTCACTTCCCTTCCAGTCAGCTGACCAAACGGGTTTTTTTTTTCATTATATCAATGTTGTCACTCACAGCGTGACCAACCCTATATTTCGGCGAACATACAAGTATATACTGTGACATAAGTCAACAAATGTTCAGCGCTAAGCAGCATTGTTCTTGACTTCTGAATATCTTGTGAAAGCTCCTTTCGGATAGAAGCGTCATTACACTTCTATCTGCATCTCTGCCAAGAGTAATCATGTGCGAAGGTAGACACCTTTGACGACCCATTTAGATACTCTTGAAATGTGGCCACTGTTGGACCACTACTGCCAAGAAGGGGAGGCAATCCGTGACAGTGTGTGTGTGTGTATGTGTGTGTGTGTACAGAACACAAACTCTGTATATGACATACGAACACAAAATATTGCGATCTGAAAGCCTTGAAAACGCAACTTATTTTCTCTTTGTGTGTGTGTGTGTACAGAACTCTGATCCATACCTGGACATCAGACTGAGCGCCACAGACGGTCAGGATACCGTGGTAGGGTGGTCATTGAAGGCACACACAACAGTGACGTCACCCAACACAGTGAAAAGTAAACACAGGTAACTGTTAGAAGCTTGTCAGAGATAGAAGATATGGTCAGAGGTCCTTGTAATCAAACATATCATGATATGTGGTCAATGTTCAATGATTCTTGTAATCAAACATATCACGACATGCGGTCAATGGTCAATGATCCTTGTAATCAAACATATCATGACATGTGGTCAATAGTCAATGATCCTTGTAGTCAAACATATCATGACGTGTGGCCAATGGTCAATGATCCTTGTAGTCAAACATATCATGACGTGTGGCCAATGGTCAATGATCCTTGTAGTCAAACATATCATGACGTGTGGCCAATGGTCAATGATCCTTGTAGTCAAACATATCATGACGTGTGGCCAATGGTCAATGATCCTTGTAGTCAAACATATCATGACGTGTGGCCAATGGTCAATGCTCCTTGTAGTCAAACATATCATGACATGTGGTCAATAGTCAATGCTCCTTGTAGTCAAACATATCATGACATGTGGTCAATGGTCAATGATCCTTGTAGTCAAACATATCATGACATGTGGTCAATAGTCAATGCTCCTTGTAGTCAAACATATCATGACATGTGGTCAATGGTCAATGATCCTTGTAGTCAAACATATCATGACGTGTGGCCAATGGTCAATGATCCTTGTAGTCAAACATATCATGGCATGTAGTCAATGGTCAATGATCCTTGTAGTCAAACATATCATGACATGTGGTCAATGGTCAATGATCCTTGTAGTCAAACATATCATGGCATGTAGTCAATGGTCAATGATCCTTGTAGTCAAACATATCATGACATGTGGTCAATGGTCAATGATCCTTGTAGTCAAACATATCATGGCATGTGGTCAATGGTCAATGATCCTTGTAGTCAAACATATCATGACATGTGGTCAATGGTCAATGATCCTTGTAGTCAAACATATCATGACATGTGGTCAATGGTCAATGATCCTTGTAGTCAAACATATCATGGCATGTAGTCAATGGTCAATGATCCTTGTAGTCAAACATATCATGACGTGTGGCCAATGGTCAATGATCCTTGTAGTCAAACATATCATGGCATGTAGTCAATGGTCAATGATCCTTGTAGTCAAACATATCATGACGTGTGGCCAATGGTCAATGATCCTTGTAGTCAAACATATCATGGCATGTAGTCAATGGTCAATGATCCTTGTAGTCAAACATATCATGGCGTGTAGTCAATGGTCAATGATCCTTGTAGTCAAACATATCATGGCATGTAGTCAATGGTCAATGATCCTTGTAGTCAAACATATCATGGCGTGTAGTCAATGGTCAATGATCCTTGTAGTCAAACATATCATGGCATGTAGTCAATGGTCAATGATCCTTGTAGTCAAACATATCATGGCGTGTAGTCAATGGTCAATGATCCTTGTAGTCAAACATATCATGGCATGTAGTCAATGGTCAATGATCCTTGTAGTCAAACATATCATGACGTGTGGCCAATGGTCAATGATCCTTGTAGTCAAACATATCATGGCATGTAGTCAATGGTCAATGATCCTTGTAGTCAAACATATCATGACGTGTGGCCAATGGTCAATGATCCTTGTAGTCAAACATATCATGGCATGTAGTCAATGGTCAATGATCCTTGTAGTCAAACATATCATGACGTGTGGCCAATGGTCAATGATCCTTGTAGTCAAACATATCATGGCATGTAGTCAATGGTCAATGATCCTTGTAGTCAAACATATCATGACGTGTGGCCAATGGTCAATGATCCTTGTAGTCAAACATATCATGGCATGTAGTCAATGGTCAATGATCCTTGTAGTCAAACATATCATGACGTGTGGCCAATGGTCAAAGCACAATGAAAAATGCAATGGTCTACGTGCTCTCTTAATGTGTGGTAAATTTAGCTGTCCTGGGGCAATGGGCACCATTTCGGAATTTCATTTTTATTACATCCTTGTGGTTAAACTTCCCATCATTTATGGTATTGGTTAATGATCCTTGTAGTTAAACTTATCACCACTAAAGGTCAAAACTTATCACCACTTAAGGTCAAAACTTATCACCACTTAAGGCCAAAACGTATCACCACTTAAGGTCAAAACTTATCACCACTTAAGGTCAAAACTTATCACCACTTAAGGTCAAAACGTATCACCACTTAAGGTCAAAACTTATCACCACTTAAGGCCAAAACGTATCACCACTTAAGGTCAAAACTTATCACCACTTAAGGTCAAAACTTATCACCACTTAAGGTCAAAACTTATCACCACTTAAGGTCAAAACGTATCACCACTTAAGGTCAATATTCAACGCGCTATGAAAAAAATGAAAAGAGTGCGTCCTCTTGTAAAGTGTGCTCAATTTAGCTTTCATTGAGAAACCCAGCTGATAGCAGTTATTCAAGGCAATCTTAGTTCTGGAATCCTTTGGATAACAGAAATGGAGGAAGATAAAAAAAAAACATTGTGAAAAGAACTGGAGACGGGCATGAGAGGGAGGAAGGAGAAGTGGAGGGACAGCGAATGGATGGCACAGTACAAGACGTTTTTAAAGGATATTTGTGTATGACGTAGGCCGCACGAGGAGACTACAAGTCATGAATAAAGATTTCGTTAGTTCTTTTTCCGTTCTTTTGTTCTTTTGTTCTACGCTTAACTTTAGCAAACCACTTCTTTTATCTGTCAGTTCGCTTCGATGACTGAATCTCTTCCATTCTCTCTCTCTCTCTCTCTCTCTCTCTCTCTCTCTCTCTCTCTCTCTCTCTCTCTCTCTCTCTCTCTTTCACTGTCTCTTTCTCAGTGTCTCTCTCACTGTCTCTCTCTCACTGTCTCTTTCACTGTCCCTCTCTCATTGTCTCTTTAACTGTCTCTCTCTCATTGTCTCTCTCTCACTGTCTCTTTCTCATTGTCTCTATGTCATTGTCTCTTTCACTGTCACTCTCTCACTGTCTCTCTGTCACTCTCTCAGTCTCTTTCACTGTCTCTTTCACTGTCTCTCTCACTGTCTCTCTCTCACTATCTCTCTCGCACTGTTACTCTCTCACTGTCTCTCTGTCACTCTCTAATTGTCTCTCTCACTGTCTCTCTCTCACGGTTTCTTTCACTGTCTCTCATTGTCTTTCTCTCACTGTCTCTCTGTCACTCTCTCACTGTCTCTCTCAGTGTCTCTATCTCTCACTGTCTCCTTCACTGTCTCTCTCTCTCACTGTCTCTCTCTCTCTCTCTCTCTCTCTCTCCTATATTTATTATCTGACGATGAAGTACAATTTTATAACGGTAATAACATAAGTATTTTGACATAATTCACCACACACCAGGTATTATTCTTTTTTCTGTATCTGGGATATAGCCAGATAGCCGTATGTTTTATATATCGATGATAGCTAGTGGGAAAACAACAGAGACAGGCTAACCTAATTCCAAAAACGTACTTTTTTCTTATTTTGTTCGTTACTGAAAAAAAAAAAAGAACAACTGAAATTGGACAACAAAATACACACACACAGGTCCGCCCTGTCGCAGACGTACAAATAAATCCACCAATATTCAAAAGACAAAGAAAGTGTTTATCAAAGAAATTTGGCAACGGAAAATATTTTGTAACGGCTCACGACCGGTTTGTTAAATTACAATCTTATTGTTCGCTGTCCCGTATTTGTTCTTTGGTTCAGGAGATGCCATGGATAAATGTACGTTGATAGGCTAGCGGCTTTTACGTGAGAGAAATAAACAATTGTGAAACAGAAGTGAGAAAGGTGATCGATGAATGCAGGGTTGAAAATGTAAATACTGTCAATCAGCTTAAATGGAGTTTGTAGATCTGGTGTAAATAAACATCACTAGCAAACTTGAAAAAGACAACAACAAAAAATACACAGAATTTCATTCGAAAATAATCGTACAATGGATTCCCTGATTTACGATATAAATCCGTTCTGTAAACCGCGCCGTAACTTGAAAACATCCAATGTTGGCCCGATTAATGCATTGATTTCTGGTTAAAAGTTGCAACACCTCAGAAGCGGAACTTTGTCTTACATAAATTAGCTATTTCACCCGTTCTGAAAGATGATTATCTCGATGGAAATGTTAGTTTTATGTACAATAATTATAACAATATCAGTTTTTAAAACATGTTTAAAGACAAAAAAGTATCGATAAGCAAAAAAAGCTGCTATTGGCCGAAATAAAAACAACACGTGATTGGTCAACACTATTGCAGATTGGCTATCTCCAAATCGATCATGGCGACTGTTTAACTGTGGTTATATCGTTTGATGAACCCAGTTTTAATAATGGGAAGCATATATATGTTGAATTCATCGTAAGGCTAACCGATAGTAACTCGCGGATCCACTGTACAAATTTGTGTGGAAAGTTAAAGATTTCAATACAGTATTCAGGACGAAAATTTTGAATCGGCCCTAGAGCGAACAGATGATATTAAAACTTTATTTATAAGAGATGTGATTTTTGTCTGAAATGACAGAAAATTAAGATAGGCAACTTTAACAGGTTTATCAGACAGGAATTTCCCAAACAAAGCCAAAAGCGTAAAGCTAAATAAAAAAAAATTTAAAATAACAAAAGATAATACTTTCTTATATCCACAGCTGGTTGGTAGAATCCTGCTGGGACACTGTCTACAGAAACGTTATCCAACAAGGCGGTTCAACAACTGGACAAAGGTAACATACGTCACAAACATCACTTGCTTTCATTATTAGTACAGTATGTGAGTGAGTAGCAACACGAGTAACGTTAAAGAGTAACTTTGCTGCAACAGCCTAAGAAGCTTCTGGAATGACAGAACGTGTAATAGAAGAAGGTCAACAACAGAGTCCTTTGTTATAGACGTTTAAACAAATGAGGAGGGGAAACCCGATGCCGGTAAACAGTAAATAAACAATACACAAAGGTAAGTTTCAGACACTCGTGAGAAATAAAGAAGTAGAAGATTAAAAAACAGGAAAGCAACAGAAGTGATGGGCTTACCAGGAATCGAACCCAGGACCTTCCGAAAGACATCACCGCTTAGCTACGGGAGCGAATCGTTACTATCCTTGATGATAACTTCTAACAATTACCTGTGTTTACTTTCCGCCGTGTTGAGTGACGTCACTGTTGTGTATGCCTTCAGTGACCACCCTACCACGGTGTCCTGGCCGTCTGTGGCACTCAGTCTGATGTCCAGGTACGGCTCAAAGTTTGTGTTCTGCACTCACACACACAGAGAGAGAAAAAAGTTACTTTTTCAAGCCTTTAAGATCGCAATATCTGCTACTTCTTTATTTGTCACTGTCACAGAGCAGTTTCATGGGTGGATGATGGAGTGAGTGGAAGTAAGGGTCACTGAGGTTGTCAATATTTAAGTTTAACTCAGGGATTGAGTTTATGTCTGACTTCATGTCAGTATGTTGTGACTTGGGCGTGCGCATGGAGAAAGCGTGTTTGGTGAACTAGTCTGGGTGGCTGAGAGAGTACCCGGATGTGACTAGAGGGAGTCTGTGCTTGATAGCCGAGCTGTGCGCTGGAGGCTGTGATTTGTGATCGAGCTGGGTGCTCGTATTAGTTGACAGCTGAGATAATGATATAGTGATTATGAATATTGTGATTATGTCTTACATATTGTTGTATAGGCGACGTCTTCCCGCCTAGGAGTGTTCTGGAGGAACTTTAGGTAATGTTCGTGGAGAACACATTAAGGCGACGAGTTGGTCCCGCCTTTGGAGCTACGGTGGAGTAAGGCGTGGAGTATTGTCCGACTTGTAGCTATAGTGGAGTAGTATTTGGCGATGTTGCATGCCGCCAATCACTTGGGATAAGTGATTTACACCTGGATGGTGAATGGATTCGTGCGAGGATTGAATGCCGCACATAGAAACGTGTTGTGTGTATTGTTAGTGTGTGGACGGTCAGCCAGTCCGTGGAAGTATTGTTATGAGTTATTTCCTACAGGCAGTGTTAGCCTGAGTGTGATGTTATGCATGCGTGACGATATTATTGATGTTCAGGACTTATGTGAATGTTCTATTAAATGTCATGGAGCTGTAACCAGTAATAATAATAATAGCCCCTTCAGTCATAACTGACTATGGGAATGCGCCCCTGAGGTGGCAGCCCTCAGTTGCTTATTTTCCTGGTGCTTCTTTCGACGTTTTCTCCTCACCTCTGCTTCTTGTGTGAGCCTCTCTTCGCCCAATCTGAGGTGGTGCCGTAAATAGCATCGCCACTTATTGCGATCGGCAGCTTCATCCTCCCATGCTGCTGGATCCATGTCCAGTGCCCTCATATCTCTCTTGCACACATCTTTGAACCTCAGCTGTGGTCGCCCAACTGTTCTCTTGCCATCTGCTAATTGTCCGTGGCGTCGTGTTATTCGTACCCCTAGTGTTGTTTACCATCTACACACGACACACTCATAATACAGAGCTCGTGACACTCACGAATGCCTGAAACATACCTTTGTGTATCATTTATTTATTTATGTATTTGTTATTATAGCTGTGGTGGCATTAGAAGCAGCAACGACAACTTCCGGAGCCAAAATAGCAGTACAGATTTGTTTAGAGTCATCCTAGTTTCTCTCAAGGAAAGGATGAAGAAACAAGAGATTTCGGACGACAAAGAGAGATGATACTGGACAGCCTGACATCATGGCATGGACAGCCTGACATCATGGCATGGATAGCCTGACATCACGGCATGGACAGCCTGACATCATGGCATGGACAGCCTGACATCATGGCATGGACAGTCTGACATCATAGCATGGACAGCCTGACATCATGGCATGGACAGCCTGACATTGTGGCATGGACAGCCTGACATCATGGCATGGACAGCCTGACATCATGGCATGGACAGCCTGACATCATGGCATGGACAGCCTGACATCATGGCATGGACAGCCTGACATCATGGCATGTACAGCCTGACATCATGGCATGTACAGCCTGACATCATGGCATGGACAGCCTGACATCGTGGCATGGACAAAAGTCACCAACATAATGAATTATTGATAAATAGCACTGGAGACAAGAAGATGCGGAGAGGCATGGTCACCCACGCCTGGTGCTTGAAGAAAAAAGAAGCAGGTCCCTTAACCCGAACGCGCTGAAGCCGATTTTCTCTTATGTAGATGCAATTCTGGTGGCCCCGGCCAGTTGTTTTCTTTGGCTTTATCTAAAAAAATTTTTTTAATCCGGTTAAGTTGACCAATGCACAAAGGAAACATATTTCACAAGTTAGAAAGAAACAATCCACTTTGTTGAGCATGTTATGAGAACAGGCAACGCTGAAATATATCGTAACAACAAGTAGGCTGAAATATATCGTAACAACAGGTAAGCTGAAATATATCGTAACAACAGGTAAGCTGAAATATGTCGTAACAACAGGTAAGCTGAAATATATCGTAACAACAGGTAAGCTGAAATATATCGTAACAACAGGTAAGCTGAAATATGTCGTAACAACAGGTAAGCTGAAATATATCGTAACAACAGGTAAGCTGAAATATGTCGTAACAACAGGTAAGCTGAAATATATCGTAACAACAGGTAAGCTGAAATATATCGTAATAACAGGAAAGCTGAAATATGTCGTAACAACGGGTAACGCTGAAATATATCGTAACAACAGGTAACGCTGAAATATATCGTAACAACAGGTAAGCTGAAATATATCGTAACAGCAGGTAAGCTGAAATATATCGCAACAACAGGTAAGCTGACAACTATGGTAACAACAGGTAAGCTGACAAATATGGTAACAACAGGTAAGATTGAAGAAAACAGAAATAGAGGAAGACAAAGAGAGCCCAATACTGGACAGTTTGACCCCGTGGCATGGAAATAAGTCAACAACAGTACTGATAAATTGTACTGGAGACAGAAAGTAATGGAGACGGTAAGTTGTGGAGAGACATGATCTCCTATGTCACTAGGCATGATACTTGAACGAATGAATGAATATGTAGAAGTTCTGCCTTCATCGCGTAAGTTAGACTACTACGTAGCCTTACATAATTGTTAGGTTCACAGGTGATAAAAGGTTAATAAACGTCCGAATATCCAACGGTACACAACAATATTAACATTCATTACACCCGCAAGCATGTAATCATTTGGCCCACCCAGCGAACACTGGATTAGAGGTGGGCAAATCGACATACTCCGCTGTTTCGAGACAGTCGGCTCAGTGATTTAAACTGTGTCGAAACAGTATGTCGACACAACGGCACAACGGCACTATTGCCCGTATCGGGGAGAAAGAAGTCTCTAATAGACAGTATACATTACTATACATGAACTGTTTTTACTTGCGCGCCACTGTCGTGTGTGAAAATCTATGGCACTTCGTGTGACCACAATTCAATATTTTTACACAAGTCTTCATTATGATGAAATAAAACGGAGATATGATGATAGCTGCAGTATATGTGAAAATAATAAAAAACAACAATAATAATAACAGTAATAATAACACATGATATCAAACTAGAGTAAGCTAGTTTTGGTAGACAATGATTCAAATCCACACCGAGTACACAGATATCAGCAGAGCTAATAAAGTGTCCATTACATTTATACGAACACACGGACACTTTCAACTTTAACATAGTGCCTAAAACATTGACAACTGCAGCACTGACACAATTTCCAGTGTCTATAACTTCTCAGCAAAAATAATATCACTTGTAAAATCAAGTCATCATAACACATCACTGAAAAATATGACACGTTTGATATTCCATACTAATGTTCCGAACGGTTGATTCAAATTTTACAAAGGCCCACGGAAGGTGAGACAGTGTGTCTCTGCAAAACAGCGAGGCAGACAGGAACTGAAATTGTGTCGAAACAACAAGCAGGCTGTGTGTCGGACCTTTCGGACTCGATGCTGTTTCGAAGCATTGTTTCGACACATACACACAGTAGCCATCTCTACACTGGATCACATCGGTTTGCAAAAAAGGGCTTCTGTTAAGATTTGGCCGCAACGAGACTAATTGGCTAAGATCCGAAGATAAACAAAGAGTGAGATCCGAAATCTGTGAATAGTAAAAAAGCAACAAAAATAAAATAATTAAAAATTAAATTTTTTTTTAAACACAGGCTTTTAATGCACTAGTGCATTAAAAGCCTGTGTTTAAAATATTCTTTATTTTATTTTTATCTTCTTCTTTTTAGTTTTATTTTTTGTTGTTTTTAAATTTAAATCAAATGTAATCGATCTGCTAATGACATTATCAGGTTTTGATAAACGAGTCCAGAGCGCAGGAGGCGGATTTCATTATTCAGTATATTACACGGAAAGTTAATATTTTGTTTGTTTAATTTAAATTTTTTTTTTTAATAAGAGTTGTAAGTTACATTTTTTTAAATGTAGTTGTCAGTTATGTGTATGTCTGTGCACGCGAGTGCGATAGTGTGTGTGTGGAGGGGGAGAAGTTTCAATATTTCTCTGAAGAGAGACAGTCTTGTTGGAAAGAATACATCTAGATTGTTTGCAGTTATCGCCCATTTCACTGATGATAGAATTAAAAAAAAAATAATATAAATTTTAATTTATTCATTTTATTATTTTTACGACTGATTATTGTATTGTCATGGGGAATACAAAACTATGTCATGTTTCAGAGCTATTGCTCATCTGGAAGTGATTGAAAAATCGATTGCAAGATTTGAAGGTTACAAGAGAGTGACATACGCTGCAAGTTAAAGAAAAGCCTGTAAAAAAAAAAAAAACAGGTTTGTGGCAAGCACTCATTAGAAAGAGAGAAAGAAAACACTAGACAACAGAAAAATCACAAAAGCTGTATCAGGTGTGGGTCATTCTTACAACGGCTTACCTACCCGTCAGTGGTTAACACTGTAGCGTCCCAGGTAGAAGCCGCTTAGTATACACATATACGAAGCCAAAATGCGAAGGAAGCGTAGGGCTGAGCCAGCATCTATGTACAATTTAAATGTGTAAACTATCACACCTAAAGGTCTTTTATATTTGGACATGCGCCCTAATATAACCGACTAGGTTGAACGGGACGCACCTCGCCAAAACGAGGCAACATTTTATTTAAAAAAAAAAAAAAAAAAACTTTAAATTCCTGCAGTTTTACATATACTCGACTTTGTTTCTCACGTGACAATTTTATAGACTAGCTGAATGTATAATATCTCTTGTGATGCCGATTTTCTAAAAGTCGTGTTATACTCAGAGTTGTTAAGGATTTGAGATTAGCCAGTTTGGACATTAGACTTTCGAACGCTTGGATATTTTCAACTATGATACTAGTAACTAATTTGAGACAACACTTTAGGCTTTGTTAAATTATTTTTGACAACTTTAAAAGATGCAGAAATCAAAATTATAAATTGAAATACTTGCACCTGAAGGGTTAAAACAATTACTTCATGCTTTACCTCTTATTCTGGTCGTAAACGTCCATCTTTGAGCAGACTTCTGATAAGTAAAATTTCTGATAAGTAGAATTTCTGATAAGTAGAATTTCTGATAAGTAGAATTTTGGATAAGAACTTCATTTGGTCCCAGCGACCCCTACTTATCTGGACTACACTGCAGTTTAAATTATTGTTATTGTTTGTTGCTACACCTTACTCAGTGTTGTGTAAAATAAGCAGCTATTTCAGTGAAATTACATGCCACATCTCTTCTTTTAACTTTGTATCTCCCTGGTAAGTATAGATGTGCAACAAGTTTCAAAACAATCCTATCTTGAGCTGTATACTCCATTTTGTTCCTTGTTGTACTATATCATGTTTCACGTTCTCCCGTAAGTCTCTGTCGCCGTACTATGGATCTCTACCGTTGTCTCATTCATTTATTGTTCTACAACATCCAGTGAAGGTTAATCTTTCAAAAAATTAGCGCTAAGCCTCCCTGTCCCTTGCCATCCCATTTTACTTATTTGACGTACGTCTCCAGTTCCCTTCTCTACGTGGGTTTATGTATCGTACCCTAAGCATTCTAGAACAAGGACTGCTAGTAATTCTATCAGTTGGTTACCGTAAAGTTTGTCGTTTCTGAAGCCAATGTCTGTTCCTAATCTCTGGTTCTACTGGCACGTGTCTAGTTCTTGTCGTCAGTTCTACATTAGCGATCTGGTCATACCATTTCAATTCTTCTGTTCTACGCAAGCCCACATTTATGAATGTCTATAACTTTTTGGTTGTTGATGTTTTGGTGTTGTCCATGTTTCACAGCTATACAACGTGACATTTCAGTTGCCTGTTAATTCTGCGCCTATGAATTCTGCGTCTGTTAATTCTGCAAAATTCCACGTTATATAAAAAAAAAAAAAAATTGTCAAGACCTTAAACGTTAGTCCAGTAATTAAAACCAATATTTTGTCAACTTTATGTACCTTCAGTCAAACTTAAACTAATTGTAACCAAAAAATTTTCACTGACTACTAATATACCCTTTTATATTCAACAAAGCCCTAATATACCCTCTTATATTCAACAAAGCTCGAGGGTTTCTCATGTGACAAAGAAATAATAGGACTTTTCCACCTTCAGGCATGTCGTACTAGGCGATCAATATGAAGGCGTGCACGGTGCTGGCAATCTTATTGTTGTTGTTGTTGTTGTTGTTTAACTAGGACTGTTGAGCTTCTCGCTCTTTAGCAACCAATACCAAGTTGAAGACTCCTTGGTATTATCTACATTGTAGATCTAGGCTTTTACTGTAGCTTTTATGCCATTTCGAAACGTGCTGAGTTTAAGTCATGAGTTCTAGTTTTTCCAGCCTAGCCCGCATTCAAAGGATCGTCACACTGGGGTCCCAAGCTAGGAGTAAGAAGTGAGTGGCATAATGTGCATTACCCACCACCCAAGGGAGCTCTCCAACTATGCAGAGCTAAAATACTGTACTCTGGTTCTGGGCTCTTCCAAGGAATGGTCACGTCCTGCACAGAGGCATTTCTCAGCTCCCCCTGCCTACCACTGGGTCCACAGTGAGATCCTCCCGAATGCAGTCAACCAGGCCAAAGAATTAATTCCAGGGCTCAAGTGACTTTTCCAAACTTAGTGTGCAATGCTTTGTTCTCAACAAGTTTCACCACAGGGGGAATCCCTGGAAGTGTGTGGATGATTTCAAGAGTCAATGAGGGTGTAATTAGCCTCACAGACAGAGGTTCACTTCCACATCGTTATACTATGGCATTGCACATAACTGGTTGTCATATAATGATGACCCTGTCACGGATTGCTTCCCCTGCTTTGCAGCATTGGTCAAACAGTGGCCAGAACTCAAGAGTATCTAAATTGGGTCGTCAAAGGTGTCTACCTTCGTACAAGATTATTTTTGGCAGAGATGCAGATAGAAGTGTAATGACGCTTCTATCCGAAAGGAGCATTCACAAGATAATTCAAAAGTCAAGAACCATGCGACATAGCGCTGAGCAATGGTTACCTTATATCTGTCCGTCGCCTTTTGTGAAGGATTTAAGTAATGGTTTTTAGCCCGTTCAAGCCCACAGCTGAGTTAATTCAGCGAATTCCTCTTATAATGGTATAGCTCTGTTTAGAGGTAAATATATGTCCAGGTATATATATATATATATATATATATATATATATATATATATATATATATATATATATATATATATATATATATATATATATATATATATATATATATATATATATATATATATATAATTTTCTGGCTCATTCGTTTGCTTTCATACATTTAAAAACTGGAGCGACTATATAACATGTACTAGTAACAATAGTTTTACATTTTGATGTTGTAAGTTTTAAAAAACAACATGTAACAATTTTAATAATGAATTAGTCTTTTATAGTTACAATAAATATGGAAAGATTGGTGACATTTTGCTGTAAATACAATTTGTCGTCACTGAGACGTAGGTGAGGATTTATCAAAAAGTTCGTTTTTCTGGTGCCTTTTTTATAAGCACTTAAATTTTATAAGGGAATCCTGCAGCTGTGGTTTTCGTCACTTCTTGGTGATGAGTGTACTTCTCTCACACGAGTGGCGTAGTAACCTCAGTACTTCGAACCGTCTGATAACTTGTAACCACGTACTTTTTTAAAGAAAAAATAGAAATACAAATGCCTCTGCTAAGTACACTGAGTTAGAAGCTTAACAAGCGCATCCTCTCGCTGTCCATCCACCAATGTTAATCTCTCAGAAGAATTAAATTCTTGAGTATACATAATGTAACTCAGGAAAGATGTTGAGAAATCACCACTATTTCTCTGGATATTAACTGGGAAAATGTGTGTGGACAGCGCGAATAATGATTTGTGCCAGAACTAACATTAACAAGTTACGTATATCTCACAAAATGATATGCTACACTTGAGGCACATGGGATGTAATCATCACTCATCACTGCTCCAGTCGGAGTCTGGGGTCACCTCTGCTGTCGGATTTTCCGCACGACTAACCAGAAACAATCCCCAGCGCTTGCTGTAACGGTTTATGAATATACTATTTTCGCATGTTGAGGTTGCCAGCCTCATATATAACCACTTAACAAGAAAACATGCTAATTCACATTTGTAAAAGAAATAATCACAATTTACCTAAAATGTGTGGGTTATACACAATCTCCTCGCACAGGTTTCTGATGGACACAGGCAATTTCGTCTGAGAAATTTTGAATCCCTTCTTATGACGGGTGTTCTGCGATACACTTGGCCTGGGAAACTAGTAATTCCTCTTCGACGGGTGTTCTGCGGTACACTTGGTCTGGGAAAGTTTCTCTGATGACGAGTGATCCAATTCCTCAAGTTTTTCAGTCTCTGTATTTAAAAAGGCTGGCTTACTTTTTAAGGTATTAAGTTTCCCAAATACTTCGATCTGTCACTTATAAGTATGGAATTCTAGGTCCAATCCTTCTCTTTCTGGCTTTTTGTGAGTTGCTCGTTTGAAATTGCAAAGCTGTCTTGTTCTTTGTCTTTGAGTTCGCTAGATTTTATTTTCAGTTTCCAGTTGACATCACAGATTGTACTTCCCGGTAAACTTGCCAATGAGATTCATTGTATATTCCGGCTCTCACTTCAATCCAATCGTAAGCTCTTTTTCGCACTACGTGGGTTGGGGTGTTTATATTCAATATATCCCCCACGTGTTTAAAATATTAAATTTAATATTCACACGCGTGACCTCTTTATAATAAGGCTTAATATTTCCGGTGACATCTTGTGCACTCTCACAAACAAATGTGTGAACATGTTTGTCTGGCACAATGTCTTCCGCCAAGATGTCTACCCAGACAGACTATCTCTAATAATCACCAGCGATGGTTCTGCAAGGCGATAAACTCATCTACCACCTGTGTAATCTGCCAGACAAACAGACACGGTCGTCGGCAACCCCAGACAAACAATCTGGTTCTTTTCAGCAAACGGGCGCTTTACCGTCTTGTGTAAACACCATCATCAGCTTCTCACCTGGGGTCAAATGTTGGACCGACGCGTTTGAAAGGGTGGTCAGACTGAGACAATAAGATAACCGTATTACCGCTGACCGGTGATAATGACCGGGTATTGTTCCGATAATACCACAGCTCACCTGGTGGAACGTAAATAAGTCTGAGGAGTGGTAAAGCAAAAATGTAAGAGATAAAGATAGTCCCACAGCAGATACTTCCGTAGTCGAGTGGAGCGTTAGAGACTTCTACCTACTAGATTCAGCAAAGAGCAAAATAATGAATGAAAGGGCAAAAAAATTGCCAAATAATAAGCGATCGGAGAGAAAAATGAAGAAGAAATGATACAGCCGTAGGGCTGAATGTGTGAGAGAGCATCCAAAAGAACACGTACAGACGTTTTGTCACAGACCTTCAATATGCCTTCATGCAAAATCTTATTATGTCAAACAAATTGTTACAGAAACCACCTCTGTTGGAGTATGCGAATTCTAGATTCAGGTTTCCTACAAGGGGAGACCAGCCATTGAGGTGACTCTATGCTCCATTATAACAGCCATTGTGGTGACTCTATGCTCCGTTATAACAGCCATTGTGGTGACTCTATGCTCCGTTATAACAGCCATTGTGGTGACTCTATGCTCCGTTATAACAGCCATTGTGGTGACTCTATGCTCCGTTATAACAGCTATTGTGGTGACTCTATGCTCCATTATAACAGCCATTGTGGTGACTCTATGCTCCGTTATAACAGCCATTGTGGTGATTCTATGCTTCGTTATAACATCAATTGTGGTGACTCTATGCTCCGTTATAACAGCCATTGTGGTGACTCTATGCTCCGTTATAACAGCCATTGTGGTGACTCTATGCTCCGTTATAACAGCCATTGTGGTGACTCTATGCTCCGTTATAACAGCCATTGTGGTGACTCTATGCTCCGTTATAACAGCCATTGTGGTGACTCTATGCTCCGTTATAACAGCCATTGTGGTGACTCTATGCTCCATTATAACAGCCATTGTGGTGACTCTATGCTCCGTTATAACAGCCATTGTGGTGACTCTATGCTCCGTTATAACAGCCATTGTGGTGACTCTATGCTCCGTTAAAACAGCCATTGTGGTGACTCTATGTTCCGTTATAACAGCCATTGTGGTGACTCTATGCTCCATTATAACAGCCATTGTGGTTACTCTATGCTCCGTAATAAGAGCCAAAGAAAGTGATAACGCTATTTACAATTACAAGAGAAATTTCTTTAGCACTGTCTATTTATCTTCATCTCCTGTGACTTTACATTTGGATTAATTTGTCTGCTGATGAAGACTCAGCTGTACCAACTGGTGATGGACTATCAGCTGTACCATCTGCTGATAGACTATCAGCTGTACCATTTGCTGATAAAGACTATCAGCTGTACCATCTGCTGATGAAGACTATCAGCTGTACCAACTGGTGATCGACTATCAGCTGTACCATCTGCTAATGAAGACTACCAACAGCAACAACAACTACACCACAACATAACCGTTAATTACCCTTCTACTCTCCGTGCGGCATAAGTTTTTAACAAATTTCTGCCAAGATTTCCTGGCCTGTGTCATCCATTCAGAATCTGTCCATGTCTATTTACTTTCTTCTCATGTTTTTTGGTCTCACCCCGTTTCTCGCAGTCCGTGGATTCCAGAACAAGGACTGCCTTATAGTGCTATCAACTAGTTGTCTCAGTGCCTGTCCTATCCCACACCAACTTATTATTTGCATACATTTTTTTCGGTTTAACGTTTCTAAAGGATGGGGTAACTGGCCCAATGTTTAGTCAACTTCTACGACATGCCAGGTAGGGCCGTATTACTATAACCCCCCTGTTGCGCACATATTCTTTTGTGTGGCGCACAGATTACGGTTGTTACGCATACAAATGGAAAATGTAATTATTTGTCTGATAAAAATATATTTATCTTTGAATTCACGATTATCAGTCTAAGGGACAGAACTCAGATTAGTCGATGTGTATTCATTCTGTGAGTTATCTGTTCTTGTATCTTTCCTGAAGATCGAACTCAGCGTAGAAATCTAGGTTTACAGCGATCTATTCTTTGTTTGGTTAGAAATAGATTGTTCTTGCTTCAGAATATCTATGGCCCGAATCTATGTGTATTTCTTGTCTATGTAGGACGAGACTGTCTTATATCTTAATATCTTTGTATGTCTAAGTCGAACTATATCTTCGGTGTCGAACTCGGGGTCAAAGGTTGTTCGGCGGATGTGTCGCTAAGTCGACGTGAGAAGGTTCCGCCCTGATGGGTGCTGAGTTGTTGTAGCGGCCTGCCGTCGAAAAAGTGATCTCTATATTAGTGGGGAAAGAGGTAGTCTCTTTAGACATATCATGTATCATTCACCCCAGTGTTTATTTTTACTGCCAAGGAATGGCAGAATCATATTCTAGTGTATTTCTGATACCAAGGTAAAGGCGCATTTCTTATGAACTTTTCCTGAGGCATTGTATTCGATGGGCAGTCGTACGGTTGTACGTTTAAACGAATATTAACCAGATGAAGATGACATTCATACCTAGCAGCACCATATTATGTGATGACGTTAATAGTATCAATGGTAGAATCTACAAAACAATAAGGACATTTAATGTATGATCAGCTTTGATTGCGCTTCATAGTTTGTATCCTGGGTGAGCGACAACTCACTGGGAGGAGAAGCCATTTTGAATTCTATATTTTCCAATCATCGAGGAGAGAACAGGGATGCCCCTTACTATCACCTGATGAGTCCAGAGATCACTGCTACAGAAGAGAACCCACTACTGGTGGTTCAATATTGTTATCAAAGAAATATGTGCTGAACTTTATCTATATGAATCTTCGCTAGACGAGGTTAGGTCTAGGAAACATTTTGAATATATTATTTATGAACTGACGTGCTCTGTCAGTAAAGACAGATGATTATCTGTATTGGAATCACTGAATGCTTGTCTACTGAGATTCCATTATGCTGTCATGCAACATGAATGCCGATTTAAAACTGTAGACTATTGTCATACATATATGATGGTGTTGTGCCAACCTGTTTCCGGTTCCTGTGTCGTCGAAGTGTGTGTCCATTAAATACAAGAAAACGTAAACAGTAGTTCGTCTTACACTTCCTGCCACGAGTGAGTGAGATTGCCCTATTGTCAACTCTCAGAACATTTTCCAGCATTCGCGTACTGTTGTATCCTCACTCCAAATCAATACACCACTGCGTAGGTCGAGTTGACCTTTGGTTTGTCTTCATGTTTGACAACACCTATCGACACTCATCGAACACGATTAACTACAACGACAAGCAACACTGGCAGGCCAGCTTTCTGGGTTTGACCTCGCAGAAATTGAGAAGTCAACAGACTACTGATACCAGACCGTTTCCTGTGGCTGATACGACACACCTGCAGTACTAGTTTGCTCTTTGTCAACACTTTGTCACGTGACCTATCGAGCGAATACTGAAACTAGGTCAACGCTTGTGGACATTTTTCATTGTACATCACAGTATTACACAGAACGTTTGCAGGCAGAAATTAATTGTGTTAGCAAGTATTACAGTGAACTAAGAAGTCCTACTTTCATCGATGGATCTTCTTATGCTCTATATTTGAACATTGTAATAATTAGATCAAGAATTTAATATTGATTAAAGTGGCAGTTAATTTTATTAGAAACTGTAAAACTTAGCTTTTTCTGCAACACATCATATTGACATGCTATTTCTTTTATGTACTAATGTTTATATTACATGTATCTGTTCCTCAGTGTGTTTATCTCAGTGGGCGGTTGGTGAGGTGACTAGTATAACATTTCCCACGTCATAGAGGGGTTATATTAGTGTTCTGTAGGGAGCAATTTTCTTAATTGAAAATTTGCATGCAACATTTGTTGCAATTTTTTTTGTTAGCTGTGACGATATGTGCAGTTTGGTTTTCGTTATTTTTCGCTTTCTTTAGTTTTGTTTTGATTTGTTTGTATTTGTAGGTCTAACCTTTCCTTTCATTTAATTATATACACACTCTATATTTATACACTATGACGTTATTTGTCTTGTTTATTTCCTCGCAGTTATCATCACATACTTTGTGACATTATTTTTGGTTAAGCTTTTTCATTTATTTGATTTCTGCGAATGTTTTCATGTTGTCTTTGATAATTGTCCTTTGTCTATGTTGTCGGTTGACATATACTATAAAATATACTTGATTATACACTACTAGCTGTGTAGTGAACTTATTAGAAAGAATCAACTGAGAATTAATTGCTGTTATTTTAGGTACACAGTTGATTATACAAGACCTTATTTAAAGGCTTGTTTCCAACAGAGATTGGGATTGTGAGCTAATTAATCAAGTTCATTTAGAACTTGTTCCTGTTTACTTGGAAATAGATTACATTATTGTTTCAAGTGATTGCTATCATTATTAGTCATCATGTCTACATTGGAATACTTTATTGCACAAGTGAAATCCCTTGATAAGTCTGGTAAGGAATTAGAGGAGTTTGCAACTGCTCAATTTGCCATGGTATTAAAGTCAGAGGAAAATAAGCAAAAAGAGGAAAATAAATGGAAAGCAGAAGTTGAACAAAAGAAGATAGATGCTGAGAATTTAAGATTACAGATGCAAGTTGAGGAGAGAAAAGCTGCTGCTGAGGAGAAAAAGGCTGCTGCTGAGGAGACAAAGCTTCAAATAGAAGAAAAAAAATTAGAAGCTGAAGAAAAAAGGTTACAAAGAGAAGCTGAGGCTGAGGAGAGAAAAGCAATAAGAGAACATGAACATCAAAAATAACTTTTAGCATTTGAGTTAGAAAAATTGAAATTGACAAATATGAGTAATGTTAATCAGTCAAATCGTAATGGTGGTAAACCCTTTACTTATAAGGTCAAGGTACCAGCGTTCAATCCTTCCAGTGACGATATTACATTCTGGCTGGATCGTTTTGAACGTTCTTGTCGAGCTCATAATGTGGATAAATCACAGTATGCTAATCAGTTGTCAGAAAATTTGAGAGGTGATTCTCTTACAAATTTAAGTTTGGTTGAAGAGGCTGACAAGGATAATTATGATGTTATTAGAGCAGCTTTATTGAAAAAATATCAATTAACACAGGAAGGTTACCGTATTTTGTTTAAGAAAATGGTACCTGAATCAGGGGTAGAATTCTCAGAATTCATTGCAAGGACACGTCTTACATTTAATCGTTGGATTGAATTGTCCAAAACAGAAAAGACATATGAAGCCCTTATGGACTTGTTGCTCAGGGACAAGATTATGTCAAGTATAAATAAACCATTCCTTGAATTCCTACATGAGCGTAAACTCAAGACACTAAAAGAAATGGAAGAATATTGTACCCAATACGTCACGGCACATCCGGACGTAGCTTTTAGCAATGCTAAGGTTAAAGAAAGTATGCCGGTTGCATCAGCAACACCATACAACCCTAATTACTCACACAAATCTCAGGGACCACAAAACAGGTTTGATAAAAAAGGTAACCATAATAGTTATCAAAACCAAGGTAACCAATCATTTCAGGGTTATTCTGCAAAGTACTGGAGACGAGCCGACAGCCCTCGATTCAGGGGTGGTCATAATTATAGAAATTTCCGCAGAGGAAGTCATTATAGAAACTATCCAAGTCATCCATCATGGAGACAACAAGACCATAGTTATAGAGATACTCATTATAATGAATATGATAATGGTAACCATGAGAACTATGACTCAAACCCAAATAGGGGTTACAATAGAGGAAACAATAATGATTACAGAAGCAATAATAATCGAGGTAGATCACAATACAAAAAACATAAATCACATTATCAGGCAAACTCTGCACAGCAAGAGTCACATGAAGCCTATAAACAGACTAAAGATAATAATGATGCTAATAATATGGCATGTTCCGCTTTTGATTTTGGGAGAGCATCTCAGTGCCCCCAATGCAAAACATTATTTGAACCAACTACGGTGTCCACTTTAAGTTGTGGCCATCCTCTTCCCGCTCCGCGTCAGTCGCGCATGATGGAAGAGGTTCTGTTGTCTTACATAAAGGTTTAGTAAATGACAATCCAGTCTCAGTTCTTTTTTTATTCTGGATGCACCACAATTGGTGTTAGGCAGTCACTTGTAGATCCTTCTCGTGCCACTGGAAAAGTAGTCAAATGTGTAACATTTGGAGGCACCTTAGAGAAATACTCTACTGCTATCATTAGGATTGCTACTCCTTTCTTTACAGGAGATGTACACGCATGTCTTCTGCCGAATCCGATCGCTGATCTTATCATCGGTCGTATTCACGGAGTCAAAGAATGCACTCCACAACAAATTTCCGTTTGGGAAAAACAAAATATGCAAACTGCTAATGCTGTAGTCACTAGAGCTCAGGCTCTTAATATGCCTCAAACTTCATCTACTGAATAATGAAGTGCATAACCAAGATGATTCCTTGGTAATTTCTCGTGACTCGTTTATAAAACAGCAAGAAGATGATCCGACTCTAAAGAAATTCTTCACTCTTGCAACAAAAGGTGATCCGAATAAAGATACAAAGCGTAAATCTTGGATTACAATGAAGAATGGCGTACTTGTACGTATGGTGCAAGACTCCACTAAGTCAAACCATTCTCAGATTCTTGTGCCCAAGAATTTGAGAGTTAAAATTTTGCAGCACGCACACGACTCTCAGTGTGCTGGACATATGGGTTTTTCCCGTACAAAGTCAAGAGTTCTTGCGGCTTTCTTTTGGCCTTTTGTGAACAAAGACATACGGATTTATTGTCGATCTTGTATAGTATGTCAAGAAGTCAAATCAAAAGGTCCACGCCATGCTGCACCTATTCAGGCTGCAGACATTCCTATTCGACCATTTCAGAAAATGGCGATAGACATCATTGGTCCATTTAAGATCAAATCTGCTAGAGGACATCAGTTTATCTTAACGTGTGTGGACATGTGCACACGTTGGCCAGAGGCTATTCCTCTGAAGAGCATTACTACTGCTGACATTGCAGATGCTCTTTGGCTTATATTTTCTCGTCTGGGATTCCCCGGAGAAATATTATCAGACCATGGCACCCAACTAATATCGGATACCATGTCTCAAGTATTGTCTAATCTGCAGATAGAGAGATCTTTGAGTAGTATCTATCATCCTATGTCCAATGGGATGGTCGAACGGCTAAATAGAACACTCAAAAACTTACTAGGGAAGATAACTGACGATCATCCTCAAGATTGGGACAGGGTTTTACCCGCGGCCCTCTGTGCTTACAGAGAGGTCCCCAATGAACATACAGGATTTTCTCCCTTTGAACTTGTCTTTGGCGCGCGACCGCGCGGCCCTATGTCTTTACTTCATGATCTCATAACCGCTGATAATATTACCGATGACACAAAATCTTCTTACGAATATGTCATCGCGCTGAGACAAAATATTATCGAAGCATGCAAATTGGCAACTTCTTCTTCTGAATTTGCTAAACAGAAGGCAAGACAATTTGCCAATAAGAAAAGAACCTTACGACAACTTTGTCCTGGTGACAAAGCATTTGTTTTGCTACCTTGTAGGGAAAACAGACTTCTTATTTCTTGGAAAGGTCCATACGATATAATCTCGAAAATTTCCGATGTTGACTACATTGTCGATATTGATGGAAAGCATAAAACCTTCCACATCAATATGCTTACGGAATTCCATGAACGTCCGGATTATTTACAGCCTATTTTCCAGGCAACGGACGATTCACCAGTCCAACGTGGTCATTACTCATCACTGTCCGTAATACAGGATGAGGAAACAAGTTTTTCGGATGTTAATCTTCCGCTTCCGATGATTCCACTTCATTCTAGTGAATCATGGAGAAATGTTACTGTCTCTCCTGATTTATCTCTAGGAGAACAGCGACAAGTTTCGGCTATGTTACAAACATTTCAGGATGTCCTTACTGACATCCCTGGACAAACTCATGTCATTGAACATGACATTATTCTAACTGACCATAATCCTATTAGGGTCAGACCTTATCCTATCCCTATACATTTTCAAGCACAGGTTGAGAAGGAGATGATGAGATGATAGATTTAAAAATAATTGAACCATCCACTTCTGCATATTCTTCGCCGATGGTTATTGTTCGGAAAAAAGACAATAACATACGTCTTTGCGTTGACTATCGCAAATTGAATCAAGTTACGAAGTTCGATGCTAAACCTATGCCTTTACTAGAAGAGCTACTTACTAGGCTTTCTAAATCTTATTTTTTCACTAAACTAGATTTGTCTAAAGGATATTGGCAAGTTCCTTTATCTGAACGCGCCAAACCAATTACGGCTTTTTCTACACCTAGAGGACTTTTTCAATAGAATTTCATGCCTTTCGGCCTTATGAACGCACCAGCTACATTCGTACGCATGATGCGTCGAATCCTATCTTATCGGTCAGAAGTCATCGCGTACCTAGACGACATCGGTCTTTTCAGCGATACTTGGGAAGATAACTATTCGGGGTTAGTTGAATTACTATCTACTCTACGCGAGTATAACCTGACAGCGAAACCCTCTAAAGCCTGCATTGGTTTTAGCGAAATTTCTTTCCTAGGCCATCGGGTGGGTCATGGTTTCCTAAAGACAGAGGACCATAATATCACTAACATACTTAACATCTCTATTCCTAAGACTAAAAAGCAAGTGCGAAGTCTCTTAGGTCTTATTCAATTTTATGGAAGATTCATTCCGAATCTATCCTCTATCATGGCACCTCTTTCTACACTTTCAAAGAAAGGGTCTCCTAATATGGTCCACTGGTCACAGGAATGCCAATCCTCTTTGGATAAGATCAAAACTTTGTTTTCAACACCACCTATTTTAGTTTTACCTACTACAGATAAGACATTTGTTCTTCGTAGTGACGCTTCATCCACTGGGATTGGAGCGGCACTAATGCAAGAGTACTCTGGAACTCTGCATCCTGTAATGTATATCTCCAGAAAACTTAATGCTGCAGAAAGGAATTATTCGGTTTTAGACCGTGAACTATTGGCTATGGTTTGGTGAATACTCAAACTACAAAGATTCCTTCTAGGCGCACATTTCGTAGTAGAAACCGATCAGAAAGCTCTTACGGCTATACAGAGTAAGAATTTGAAGAGCTCGAGGTCTACTCGATATGCAATTCTCTTCAACCTTTTCATTTTTCGGTACGAGCTATCCGTGGATCAGATAATGTGATGGCAGACATTTTGTCTAGATGCCCACATGACTGTTGGGTCTTGGACTTCTTAACACTTCCAACTCTACAACAGTTTTTCTTTTCTATATCAAGATAAATACACATTGCAATTTGTAATATAGTGATTGTATCACTACTATCACTACGTTCATTGATATATATATTCACCGATACTCGTTGATGATTTTTCTTTTTGTCAATCATGTACCTATAGTGCTTAAATATGAAATTGTTATATGCATTGTGTCATTGCCAGCATTGTAGTATACGTTGGTGGCACCTTCCTGGAAACATATATGCTTAAGAGAAATGCTTTCTCTGAGAGGTTGAGATGTATTCTCACCAGTCGATCTATATTTCGACTTTGCCTTAATTTGGCTTATAAATTCCAGATATTTCTCATCTGCGCAGTATTTGTGCGTTGTGAGCCTATTGTATGTTGCTCTCAGATGAAAAAAAAATGATTTTCATTTTTTTCCCCGGGGGATGTGGTAGTCTGTTGCGCATATATTCTTTTGTGTGGCGCACAGATTACGGTTGTTACGCATACAAATGGAAAATGTAATTATTTGTCTGATAAAAATATATTTATCTTTGAATTCACGATTATCAGTCTAAGGGACAGAACTCAGATTAGTCGATATGTGTTCATTCTGTGAGTTATCTGTTCTTGTATCTTTCCTGAAGATCGAACTCAGCGTAGAAATCTAGGTTTACAGCGATCTATTCTTTGTTTGGTTAGAAATAGATTGTTCTTGCTTCAGAATATCTATGGCCCGAATCTATGTGAATTTCTTGTCTATGTAGGACGAGACTGTCTTATATCTTAATATCTTTGTATGTCTAAGTCGAACTATATCTTCGGTGTCGAACTCGGGGTCAAAGGTTGTTCGGCGGATGTGTCGCTAAGTCGACGTGAGAAGGTTCCGCCCTGATGGGTGCTGAGTTGTTGTAGCGGCCTGCCGTCGAAAAAGTGATCTCTATATTAGTGGGGAAAGAGGTAGTCTCTTTAGACATATCATGTATCATTCACCCCAGTGTTTATTCTTACTGCCAAGGAATGGCAGAATCATATTCTAGTATATTTCTGATACCAAGGTAAAGGCGCATTTCTTATGAACTTTTCCTGAGGCATTGTATTCGATGGGCAGTCGTACGGTTGTACGTTTAGACGAATATTAACCAGATGAAGATGACATTCATACCTAGCAGCACCATATTATGTGATGAAGTTAATAGTATCAATGGTAGAATCTACAAAACAATAAGGACATTTAATGTATGATCAGCTTTGATTGCGCTTCATAGTTTGTATCCTGGGTGAGCGACAACTCACTGGGAGGAGAAGCCATTTTGAATTCTATATTTTCCAATCATCGAGGAGAGAACAGGGATGCCCCTTACTATCACCTGATGAGTCCAGAGATCACTGCTACAGAAGAGAACCCACTACTAGTGGTTCAATATTGTTATCAAAGAAATATGTGCTGAACTTTATCTATATGAATCTTCGCTAGACGAGGTTAGGTCTAGGAACCATTTTGAATATATTATTTATGAACTGACGTGCTCTGTCAGTAAAGACAGATGATTATCTGTATTGGAATCACTGAATGCTTGTCTACTGAGATTCCATTATGCTGTCATGCAACATGAATGCCGATTTAAAACTGTAGACTATTGTCATACATATATGATGGTGTTGTGCCAACCTGTTTCCTGTTCCTGTGTCGTCGAAGTGTGTGTCCATTAAATACAAGAAAACGTAAACAGTAGTTCGTCTTACACTTCCTGCCACGAGTGAGTGAGATTGCCCTATTGTCAACTCTCAGAACATTTTCCAGCATTCGCGTACTGTTGTATCCTCACTCCAAATCAATACACCACTGCGTAGGTCGAGTTGACCTTTGGTTTGTCTTCATGTTTGACAACACCTATCGACACTCATCGAACACGATTAACTACAACGACAAGCAACACCCCCCCCCCGTACCCTTTCCGGACCCCGATAGCACACGTGCTATAATCGACAGTAGCTTCGTCAGTTACATCTTTAGGGACTATTATAAATCAGACAGCAAGGTCTCTTTCATGTGTCTAGGTTGAACGGGTCGTGCTTCATCAAAGTAAATTTTTAAAACTCCTGTTTAAACAAATAAACAAACAATATTTACCGACACAAACATCTGTATCCTTCTGTCATGGCAGCGGATCCGGCACCCACGCTGACCTTGTGTCTGCTGTCAGAGAAGGTCATAAGATCAGGGTCACAATATCCGAGACTGACCAAACTTTATTCGCTGAGGCGGATCACGTGGTCATCACCACGGAGGGCGTCGTCATCGCGCAAGTGCTGAGGTAATATTTTTATGGTTTGATCATTGTTCTTTCCTTTCTACTTTGACCTCGTAGGGAGCACGGAGTAGACACTGCAGCTACAGCCCTGCAGGAAGGAAGCATAGAAGCGTTCATGTGCTACTGAAGTAGTATTCTCTGTAGCAACGCGTTTTTATATGTTAAGACTGTCATCCACATGCAAAACTTCATATTAGTAGCCTTATAGCAGACATGGAGTTGTGAACATCTTCTTTCTGTGTCTCCTAAGACACCCAGGGACTACACCTGGTGTCGAGGCTTTATGTTTTATTGTGGATAATCTGAGGTACGGATGTGAAAGTATTATGTACACATGTGAACGAGGGATATACAGATGTGAACCTCATTGTACAGATGTGAACGTGGTAAGTGAATATGTGATTTGAAATGTGAACGTTTAATGTACACATTTTTTCGTGTGAATGACAAATGTGAACGTGTAATGTACACATTTTCCCGTGTGTAGGACAAATGTGAACGTGTAATGTACACATTTTGTCGCGTGAAGACAAATGTGAACGTGTAATGTACACACTTTAGCCGTGTGAGGAACAAAAATGAACGTGTAATGTACACACTTTAGCCGTGTGAAGCACAAATGTGAACGTGTAATGTACACTTTAGCCGTGTTAGGAACAAATGTTTACGTGTAATGTACACACTTTAGCCGTGTGAAAGACAAATTTGAACGTGTAATGTGTGAAAGACAAATTTGAACGTGTAATGTACACACTTTAGCTATGTGAGGAATAAATGTGAACGTGTAATGTACACACTTTAGCCGTGTGAAGCACAAATGTGAACGTGTAATGTACACACTTCAGCCGTGTGAAGGGTAAACGTGAACGTGTAATGTACACACTTTAGCCGTGTGAAGCACAAATGTGAACGTGTAATGTACACTTTAGCCAAGTGAAGCACACATGTGAACGTGTAATGTACACACTTTAGCTGTGTGAAGGACACATGTGAACGTGTAATGTACACACTTTAGCCGTTTGAGGAATAAATGTGAACGTGTAATGTACACACTTTAGGCAAGTGAAGCACAAATGTGAAGGTGTAATGTACACATTTTAGACCTGTGAAGGACACATGTGAACTTGTAATGTACACACTTTAGCCGTGTGAGGAAAAAATGTGAACGTGTAATGTACACACTTTAGCCGTGTGAAAGACAAATGTTAACGTGTAATGTACACACTTTAGCCGTGTGAAAGACAAATTTGAACGTGTAATGTACACACTTTAGCCGTGTGAGTAACAAATGTGAACGTGTAATGTACACACTTTAGCCGTGTGAAGCACAAATGTGAACGTGTAATATACACACTTTAGGCAAGTGAAGCACAAATGTGAAGGTGTAATGTACACACTTTAGACCTGTGAAGGACACATTTGAACGTGTAATGTACACAATTTAGCCGTGTGAGGAATAAATGTGAATGTGTAATGTACACACTTTAGCCGTGTGAAGCACAAATGTGTACCTGTCGTGTACAACAGTAACAGACATCATCATCATTTTCTTGTTCCATCCTTAAGATGCATGGAACCATCCCTGCTGGTCATACTGACGTAGAAAACCTGGCACCAATCAGTCACGTGTTCTTGTAGCAGTTGTTGCTATGGCAATTTGTTTCACATGATGAGTTTGCCAGCTCCATGACAACCTCATTTTAGTTTCCTTGTACGACATGCTTGATGTAAGGGTACTGGTGTACACATGTGAACACAGACTGTATAAATGTAAAGATATGGCGTATAGATGTGAACCTGTGATTTAGATGTGAAAGTGTCATGTACAGATATCACCGTGGGATTTACAAGTGTGAACGAGTGGAGTACACATGTAGAAGTATCGATGTACAAGTGAACACAGACTGTAAAGATGTGAATGTGTGATGTACGAATGTGAACGCACAACGTAGAGATGTGAACATGTAATGTTTAAATGTGAACATACGATTACAGATGCCAGCATGTGCTGTATGTACATATGTCAAGGTGTGTAATAAAAATGTACAAATATTGATGTAAAGATGTGAACACAGGCTGTAGAGATTTGAAGGTATGATGTAAACTTGTGATTACATATGTGAACGCGTGAAGTAGGGATGTGAACAAGTGAGCACATGAGGCAAAAAACGTAATCACGTCTAGTACTTGTTGTATGGTTGATGTAAGATCGTCTACCATTAGTGTTTTCATTATCTTTAGCATAACTATTGTAATTTCAATTAACATAGTTAATCTTTTTCTTCTTCAAGTACCTTGCCAGTTGGTGTGGGTGATTATGTCTCTCCGCAACGTCTTGTCTCAGCTACTTTTCATCAGTTCTTGTGTTGACTTTTTTATCTTCCCTGCCATGGTGTCAGTCTGTCCTTTGCCTTCTTCCGTTGTCGTCCTCTGTATATTTTCCGTTCACTCTTTCCTGTTGTCACAATATATTCCAGTTTTTTCTCTGAACTTATCACAACAAAGTTAATTGCCTCCTTCTTATACGAGGAATAAACTTCCTTCGTTTACTGGCTTTTTTCAACATATCTTCATTTCTCTTTTTTAGTTGTGCATAAACTTCTAAACCTTCTTCTGCAGAACCTATGTCCACCAGGGATTTCCCTGCTTGTGTACTAATTGTCCATGACTATCTTCCATGTGTCAGGATTGTTTGCATATATCACTGTAAAACGTCGGTTAATTGTGACCGGGCAAAGGGAGGAAAGTCTGTAGATCGCTTGTGCCAAGGGAAATAATCACAAGACTTTCTTTATTGTGGTTCTTCTGGGGAAGATTTGATATACACCAGAGATGTTGCTTCCAGACGTAAGGAACAAACCAGGTAATCAGGAGTACTCATAAGTGCCTTTGTGGTTTTAAAACTGAACTTGAAGGGTTGACTATAAACAGCAACTTTAACAGTCAATGGAAATTTTAATAGTGCAGAGTATTTGATAAGTCCAAATGGTTATAAAAGGTATTCTTTATTTCGTTTCGTTTCCAAGTAGAAAAATGTGGAAGCTCCAAGCTTAGTTCTGGTGGGGAGGAAAGGAAAAACTGCCAACTTTAGCCTCGAAGGCGAAAGGCTTACGGCTCCTCAATTCTGTCGTCGTTTTGTGGCATGTCTATACACTGTGGAAATCCTAGCGAAATAAAAATTCGAACGAGACTTTGATTAAAACTAAGTCGAACTTACAAATAGTGGAGTAAACCACAATATAATCGTAGCAGGGGTTAGTGCTGGGTCACTAATTACCCTGGTTGGTACGAGATCTCTAGACGGTTATTTTCTTATCCTAACCGTATGAGTCAAAGGCTTTTTGTTCAGTAGTAGGGGATGCGCCAGGCTGCTCCACACCTCGACTAGAGAACGCCTTATGTTGGTTTGACTCTAGCTCTGAGATAACTGTCTCAAGCTCTGACTGGTTACTATGATGCATCAGTCTTTATACTAGTCTGGTACTATGGCTTGCCAGATGAAATATTTCTCATTGGAGTTAAGACCGGAAACCTTCTAATGATTGGTCTGGGGGGCTAGTTGACTGTTGAAATAATCTTTAACCTAACTAACTACGAATCCTCTAGTCTAAAATTATTGTTTCTAAGTGATGATGACCAACCATTGTTTAAAGTTCTCTCTAATCTAAATGTTTTCCGGTCTGACTTGTATGGAGGCCACACAAGGTTTGATGACATCATAGGTTCATGTGTGTCATGACTGATGATGTCATTGATTCTTGACTAGTGGTTTATTTATCTCTAACTAGTCATTCATAAAATACTTTACTATAAGGCTAACAGTTGTAGCGACGTAGTAGTCTACACTGTTACATAATATAGTTATCTTTTCAGATTGTTGTTAATTACGCTGGCATTTATGAAAACAGTTTAACCATGGACCATCTCAAACATTCTTCTTTCGCTCTCTTAATTTTCGATATGCAGTAACATGGTAACCAACAAGATGACCTTCACCTCGAACGGTCTGTGGGGCTGGTATTTCATCCACTCAAGCGGCCACCAGTGCGGGTACCAGGTCCCAATATCTAATATTTCTATGTTCAAGTAAGATAATAATATTCTCACATTATCTTTATCTCACATCGTTTCTCAGTCATTTCATCCCCCCTACGCGTCTTCGTCGCCACTTATCAACCTTGTGTCAGATCATCTTTCTGTCCCATCACACGTCTCTCATATCATGTATTTATTATATCACACTTCTCTCATATTATCTATTTATTATATCACCCGTCTCTCATATCATCTATTTATTATTTCACACGCCTCTCATTTCATCTATTTATTATTTCACACTTTTCTCATATCATCTATTTTTTATATCATACGTCTCTTATATCATCTATTTATTATATCACACTTTTCTCATATCATTTTTTTTTATTACATCACTTCTCTCATATCATCTTTTTACCATTTATCACTTTTCTCATATAATATTTTAAAATCATATCACACTCCTTTCCTGTCATATATTTATCACTTTACATCGTATTACAAGTCTCATATCATCTTTTTTATCGTATCACACTTCTAGCATATCATCTTTCTGTCACATTATCCTTTTGTCAAAAGTCTCTTCTGTCGCTCCATCCCTCCACGAGAGACGACTATTATAAGACTACGTATGGGGCAGGGAACCGCATGATATAAAACCGATTGCTATAGAAAATACCGCTACAAGAACACATTAACGCTTTGACGCAGGCTTCCTGCAAGGGAACCAGCCTATAATGGTGACTTAGTTCTCCACAAGAAGTGAACAGGAAAGGCAGAAGCAAAAGAAGCAAATAACTGTTCGGTCACAGTGATTCTCAAGCTATTGGTTGCGACCCAAAACGAGGTCTCTAGGAACATTGCGATAGATGGTGTTCCTTCTGTTAGGCGACATGCCTTTTGCTGAACTCCTATTTTGTACATTTTAATATTACTTGTCATTTTTGGTACTTATGTCACCAGCTTCACTGTTACATTTGGATCGCGTTTGTAAACAGGCTGAGAACCACTTATCTATTACATCATCCCTCATTCACTTCCTTCATCTATCGCATCATCTTTCTATCACATCACACCCTCCTTCACGTCTTTCGTTTATTACATCACCCCTATATCATACCTGTCTTAATTCACTTCGTCCCTGAGTCAAATCATCGATTTATTACAACATCTCTCATTCACTTAATCTTTTTGTTACATCACATCTCTGTTACACCATCGCTTGATCGCAAAATCCTTCCATCAGTTCATCATTCTCTCACATTACTCTATTGTGACATCACCGTTCTATCCCATTCGCATTATTACATCACTCTTCTATCAAAACATCACACTTTTATTACATCATCATCCTATCCTGACATCCTTTTAAATTACATCACCCTTTTATCATATCACGCTTTATTACATCAGGTATATATCATACCATTGACAAGATATGATAGAAGTACTAAATGACAGCACTAGTATCACACCCTACCGCTATTCGTGCTGGATTTAAACTCAAGATAAGACACAGGACTCGTACGCGATAGGAGACCACACAAACAGCGGCTGCCACACAAACAGCGGCTGCCACACAAACAGCGGCTGCCACACAAACAGCGGCTGCCACACAAAATAGTCAAAGCTTCAAATAGCTCTTATCCCTTTATTACGGAAACAAGCAGGAAGGCATGGGCTGTTTCTCTGTTGCTTGCTACAGCTTCGGGCTAACCATTAATGTCAAGAAAACTGAGGTTATGTACCAACCAGCCCCGGATAAACCGTACAAGGAGCCAACGATTACTGTGGGGGAACAGAGACTGCTGGCAAGTTCACCTACCTGGGAAGCACGCTCTCAAGACTAGCCAACATTGACGACGAGGTGGCTAACAGAATAGCAAAAGCCAGTATTGCGCTTGGAAGACTGCGATCCTCAGTGTGTGAACGTAGAGGTATTAGCGTCAAGACCAAACTGAAGATGTACCGTGCCGTCGTCCTCCCCACCCTCCTCTACAGCAGTGAGAGTTGGACCGTTTATGCTAGACATGCTCGAAAATTAAATCACTTCCATACAACCTGCCTGCGTCGCGTGCTAAACATTCGATGGCAGGACAAGATCCCAGATACCGAGGTTCTATCAAGAGCAGAAAGCACAGTTACGATGGACCGGACATCTGGTTCGTATGCCAAATGAACGCCCCCAAAGAGGCTGCTGTATGGCGAGTTGAGGGAGAGAAAGCGTACTAGAGGACAACCAAAGAAGCGCTTCAAAGGAGTCACTGAAGAGCTGCCAGATTAATACAACCACCTGGGAGCAACTGGCACAGGATCGCACAGCCTGGAGAGGCGCTATCACAACGGGTATTGCAGTCGGCGAGGCCAACCGTGTGAGTGCAGCCCAGAAAAAACGTGCAGCCTGAAAGTCAACCATGGATGTGCAGCCTGTATGGTCTTCAGGCCTTGTATGTCGGTCATGCAACATAACTTTTCTTGCCTGCATTGGTGTCACGTAGGTCTTTATATCATTAAATTGCCTACATCTTCTTCCTATTCTCTCACCCGTATCCTTTATTTTATTATCTTTCCTTACTTGTTTTTTTCCTGTATTTTTCGCATCACTTGTTTTGCGAATAATATTTTCTTCAGTATCCTCAAACTTTACCTTGTGTTTTTTTCTCATACTGGTATACGTAATTTTATTACATAGATGTCAGTCAGACGTGAACTCGACGTAAACGCGTGAGAATGCTAGGAGAGAGCCGACATCCGTCTGCATTTTCACCGGTCAACAACGAGTCGCATCGGCCGAACGCTTAAGTAGGAGCGAATATTTACACCTTATAGTCGCAGTTTCAGACGGTTGTCTGAGATTTGCTACTGACACGCGCTTTTCCCGGTCAGTTTGTTACCGCAGGTGCGTAATCGCACTGGTGGCAGTTACGACACGCCTCTAAGTTAAACGTAGCTGTTATGAGAAGGGGGAGAGATCGGCGCGGGGGGAGATAGTTCATCCTTTGTCTGGTTTAAAATATTAACCCACGTTTGAAACTATTTCATTTCACTCAGTAACTTGGCAGTTAGACTAGAACAACCCTCGTTCGATTTCTAAATAATCTCTGTAAATAGAGATGGCCTTTAGTTTGGTCGAAGTGGTTTAAGGTTCTTAGTACTTCCGTGTTTGAGGTAAATATTATATATAATAGATCTCTAGTATTTTGTGAAGTGATTAAGTGTTAAATCGCCGATTTCATTTTAAACTAGTTCTGTGTGCAGAGTGAATATTTTGATAGTTTGTTATTTCTTTAATTGACGAGTTGCAGTGGAAATACAAAATAAATCATATTTTTAGCTTACTAAACAAGTAGCTGAAATGAGTTTAATTTAACTGTTAAATACTCAGTCGAAACTGTTTTAATAACTAACTTATAAATGCTAGATGCGACATCAGTGAATATTGACGGAATACGAAGATATTCCTAATTCCTGATGATTGATTTTTATATAACTTATTTCACGGGAAGTTTTAAATATAAGTCAAGCTGTAGGCTTGTCGTGTAAAATGTAAGTTATATTGAGTACATATATGTAAATTATTTGATATGTGTTCTTTCCATTTTATATAGTGAAACGGTGGTACCCAACTTGCCAGCGTTTAGTAAAGAGACATATTTGTGTGAAGCATAGACAGTTCCTATCTTTAACCACGTGTGTTTTTTGTTTCAAGTAACACTGGTCTGACAGTGCATATGCCATCAGAGAGAGACAGTAATAGCAATCCCACTAACGGTTTCTAAAGACTAGAAATATATATTGGGCTTTTGAGCCAGTTCATATTGCTCCACAAATTTAAATGTACATGCTGCCTGGCGGCAAGAATATTACAAGAATAACATTAACATTCCGACAGAGATTGTGACTAGTATTGTGGTGACCAAATATAGTACCTGCCTGAAAGAAGACACCGATCTGACATTCCTTAAATCCTAGAATCCAAAGCTAATGACATTGTGCTCTGCTAACTTTCGTGCCTGGACAAATTTTATGTGACATTCGAAAAAAAAAATTAGAACACCCAAGGAATCGTTCCTGAGACAGAGAGTTCAGTACGTCTTTTGGAACTGGGGGTTTCTTGGTCGATGACTGCATTTTTTCGGGTCTGTGCGAAGGTCCTAGAATTATTATGTTCCCAGAGGCAGCGAGCAAAGTTGTGAGTATATATGTGTGAGCAAGGCCATGGCTGAATGAATGAGAGTACACAGGCCAGAGTGTTATTTTACCGGTGTATTATTGTCACCCATTTGCTATCTTAAAAATTTTTAAATCTGCAGAATTTGTTACAAATGCTAGAGTTTCTTTTTCTTAGGCTAAATCAGATTATCCAACTCTGTTCATACATTTACGAGAAAGAAAGAAACCTCTTAGACTCAACCCTATGTATCTATAACTCTTTGGGCCATCATCTGTTCTCTTAACGGGGCTGTGGGCTAAACCTAGAGTAAGATTCTAACGGGCTATCATCCATGTAGCATTTTTTTTTCTTAAATTTTATGACTATTTGTATATGTTTCTCCTTGATGTATTTCTTTGGTGTTATGAGAAGATTTTTTTTGATGATAATAATAAAAATCTCTCTTGAACTAATCAGTGCGTTGGTCAGCTCGTTCTAATATATATATATATATATATATATATATATATATATATATATATATATATATATATATATATATATATATATATATATATATATATATATATATATCATTGTTATAGTTTTCCCACGTCTGTGTGTTTAACTGTCGTCACGTGTATGTGCGTGCCCGTGAGTAGATAGAGATTTATGTAATATATATCTGTGGTTTAGACTGTCTGACACTTTAAAAGCTGTCGTAGAAGATAGGTGAGAGAGAGAGAGAAGATTTTCTCGCATCTCAGAGACAGCCTCTATATCACATTCTATCATCTCACTCGTGGAATCTATTTCTTTTTTACTAACTCTCACTGTGACTATCACTCATTCCAAGCTATCCAGAAGGGACCAACCCAAGTCTTAATTCTCCTATCGAAAAATCTACGACAAAATGCTTGATCAGCCATATGCGCATCCACTTAACCTCATAGAACGAACTGTATTACTAGAGATGTCGATGGTTCTCATCGAATACGATGGACAAATCATCACGGAAACAACAAACTGGCCAAGCATTGCCTTAGTGAAATACACAATATATAATGCTACCACTGCGAAACAGTATACGATAAATAGGCACTATTGAAGACCTTTCGGTCACAGGGACCACCGCTCACTCTAGTGGAAATGACACAAACTACATCAAAGTACCAGTTACCATTCAAATGCAGTGCTTACAAAACGTGAATCAGCTAGCAGCTTGCAACACTGACAACCTGAGAAAAAAATCTCTATAACGTAAACTCCAGGACTCAATACTAATGGCAAACACTGTCCCACTAAGGAAGCCCAAAACCACGGCAAAATACGCCCGATCTGGCGGCTGAAAATATCTCGAGTGACGCTAGTCCACTCTTTGCACCAAAAATTCGAGTTGGTCACATGACCACACTCGATCGTACAATTACGTCCTTCCCTTGGAAGGTTTCGTATATGGACTCGAACGATTCGCTCGTCTTACGATGAAGCCTGCTAAATGCACGGCGAAAATGCGCCGAGACAACTATCAACTTTCATTACATCGCCCATATATTATACCATCAACTTTCATTACATCGCCCATATATTATACCATCAACTTTCATTACATCGCCCATATATTATACCATCAACTTTCATTACATCACACATATATTATACCATCAACTTTCATTACATCGCCCATATATTATACCATCAACTTTCATTACATCGCCCATATATTATACCATCAACTTTCATTACATCGCCCATATATTATACCATCAACTTTCATGACATCGCCCATATATTATACCATCAACTTTCATTACATCGCCCATATATTATACCATCAACTTTCATTACATCGCCCATATATTATACCATCAACTTTCACTACATCGCCCATATATTATACCATCAACTTTCATGACATCGCCCATATATTATACCATCAACTTTCATTACATTGCCCATATATTATACCATCAACTTTCATTACATCGCCCATATATTACACCATCAACTTTCATTACATCGCCCATATATTATACCATCAACTTTCATTACATCGCCCATATATTATACCATCAACTTTCATTACATCGCCCATATATTATACCATCAACTTTCATTACATCGCCCATATATTACACCATCAACATTCATGACATCACCCATATATTACACCATCAACTTTCATGACATCGCCCATGTATTATACCATCAACTTTCATTACATCGCCCATATATTATACCATCAACTTTCATGACATCGCCCATATATTATACCATCAACTTTCATGACATCGCCCATATATTATACCATCAACTTTCGTGACATCGCCCATATATTATACCATCAACTTTCATGACATCGCCCATATATTATACCATCAACTTTCATGACATCGCCCATATATTATACCATCAACTTTCATTACATCGCCCATATATTATACCATCAACTTTTATTACATTACTCTCCTATTATGACATCGCCATTGTATTACATCAATCTTTTAACATAACACCACCTTTCTATTACATCACCCTTCTTGTACAACATCGTATTTTTATTGTATCACCATTCTGTTATGACATCACTTGCTTATTACGACACTCTTCAATCACACCATTATTATTACATCACACCATTTCCTATCACTGTGACATCACATAACGTCCCATCATTATTACATCATCTCCCCATCCCATCATTATTTCATCACATCCCCATCCCATCATTATTACATCGCCTGCTATACCATCATTACCACATCACCTTTTCATTCCATCATTATTACATCACCTCCTATACCATCATTATCACATCACCCCCCCCCCCCATCCCATCATTATTACAACAACCTCTCCATCCCATAATTATCACATCACATGCTATACCATCATTATTACATCACACTTGTAGCTGGTATCTATTACATGTCTCACAATATTTACATTTCACATCTAAATCGACGTCATCCATCTAAAATACCATCATCTCTCTCATCATCTATTCCTGTAGTCCTACAGTATTTATCACAACAATCCCGACCACTCTGATTGCAAGGGTTGCGTTATTTTGATTTAATTTTTCACGTACTTCGCTTTTTTTCTATTGTGTTTTCATTTTTTTAATGCTCCCTGAAGAAGACATTGTGGCCGTAACATAGGCAATTTTCTATGTCATTTTTTTCCTTGTAAGACGTATTACCCCTTCTCCACCGCCCCCCATTGTTTTATAAAAAAAAAACCATCCTATCCCTGTAGTCATAGCCTTCCAAGATACTTTTGGTGTATATCTTCTTTCTTTTTTTAAAAACACGTAACAGAAGGACATTTAAATAAATAATGAAGGACACTTGAGCTCTGTCAGTAGTTAATAAATAAAAGTAATTAACAGGCACTCGTTTGTCAGACAGGAGGACAGCAGACAACAGAAAAGAAGTATAAGTGATTTGCTTACCGGGAATGGAACCAAGCACCATCCAAACGACGCCATCGCCTTGCTGTGAAAGTAACTCGTGAAAGGACGTACAGCCAATTTAGCACCCAAAAAAAAAACGTGCTTTATTGGTCGAGATCAGTCACGTGACACCTTCACAACTACATAAGACCCGTAAACACGATTCCGAAAGGACGTAGGCAAATACAGTTTAGCTGAGACGCTTGGGAGTCATGACCCAAGTGGGCCCGCCCCCCTTAGAGTGTAAAGGAGTATATGGGCCGAAACACTCGTCGGACGGGGGGACTCCTTCTGATGATCAGATTGCTTCCTGTTGTATCGCTCTGTAAAGAGTTTCCTATCATAGTTACAGGGTCAAACCAGTGACGATCGGGAAAAGACCGATTGACTTCTGGAAAGACAGATGACACTGGGAAAGACTAGAAACCGGCTGACCGGGTTAGCACCCCGTAAGCTGTATTCAATTGCTATAGGACCCAAAAAAGATAGATGCCCCCAGGATTCACCGAAAGGGGGGGAGAATGATGAATCCACAGGCGCCTCATTGGAATCGACCAGACCCGTTACACGGACTTCGAGCTCTGAACAACGGCTGGAATTTCCATGTGCCTGTGGTAGGGAATTCTCTACTCAGAGAGGAATGAAAATCCACCGAACGAAAAAGGGGTGTGGGAGGTCATCTGGGGGAGATCAACAGCGCTCTGTCTCGACGGATAAGACGTTAGAAGAACGCAGCCAGGAGTCAATCCACAGTGCTGAGTACATTCAAGTTGATCTGCCTGATGATGATCTCACACACTTCTTGGACGGGAAGAGGAAGAAGCATGCCCGAAAACTTTTCAAGAACGCAGTTGCCACAGAGAAGGAAGGGTTACGACAGGTTTGGGAGCACCTGAAAGGCCAACATAATGCCCTTTGTAGAGCAGAAAGGTTGTGCAGGAAGAGAAGGAAGACTCGAAGGGATAGGGAAAGATTCTTCAGGGAGCCCTTCAAGTTTGCCAAAGAACTGTTTGAGCAGCCACGGTCGGGTACGCTAAACATCAAGAAAGAAGACCTGGAAGAACACCTTAGAATGACATATTCAGATGGTCGCAGAGATGAGCCGCTCAGCAGCATGGCAGGCCTTAAATGGCCGAGTAAGCCAGGAGCTGAATTTAACACCAAGCCCCCAACGGTGCAAGAGGTAGAAAGCATTGTCCAGAAAGCTCGGTGCAAGTCAGCTCCAGGTCCTAATGGTGTCCCATATGTGGTGTATAAGAGATGCCCTGAAGTGCTCAAACGACTGCTCCGTTTACTGAAGAATGCGGGGAAAAACCAGCTTGTAAGCAAGGAATGGAGAAAGGCGAACATCCCGAAGGAGCAAAATTCCACTGACATCAGTCAGTTCAGGCCAATCTCCCTACTCAATGTGGAAGGGAAGATATTCTTCTCAGTGATGGCGAAAAGACTCACTACATACCTCCTGGCAAATGGGTACATTGACACTACCATTCAGAAAGGAGGTATCCCAGGTACACCAGGATGTCTAGAGCATGCCACAATGATCTGGGAAGCAATCCAAAAGGCAAAGTCTGACAGAACAAACCTCCATGTAATCTGGTTGGATCTAGCGAATGCTTATGGATCCGTTCCACACCAGATGTTGTGGCAGGCCCTAGAAATGTATCATGTTCCACAAGAGATTGCAGCAATGCTGAAGCTGTATTTCGCAGGGTTTGCTGTCAGATTTTCAACCAGAGAGTACACAACGAAGTGGATTGGCCTTGAAGTTGGAATCGCGATGGGGTGTACCATCTCTCCGATACTATTCGTGATGGCTATGCAGGTAATCCTCAATGCGGCTGAAGGAATGGCTATAGGTCCAAAGCTCGGTGGAATGTGTCACATGCCACCGCTCAAAGCATTCATGGATGACACAACAATTCTGACATCAGATGAACATCAGGCCCGGAGGATGTTAGAACGCCTGGATGAACTAGTCAGCTGGTGCAGAATGAGCTTCAAACCCAAGAAGTCGAGAAGCCTATCAGTCAGGAAAGGGAAAATAGCAGAGGACATATTCATGGTTTCCAACCAAAGAATCCCTACTGTCATTGAGGAACCTGTTAAAAGTCTTGGCAGGGTGTACGATGCCTCATTAAAAGACTCAAAGGCAGTGCAACAGACAATAGAAATGGCAGACAGAGGGCTACAGATCATAGACCAAAGCAGACTCCTGGGAAAGTTCAAACTGTGGTGCCTCCAGTTTATGTTGATACCGAAGTTGCTGTGGCCACTGCTTATATATGAAATAAGCACAAGTACAGTGGAAGCTATAGAGCAGAAGGTCAACAAGTTCATGAGAAAGTGGCTAGGGGTACCACCAGGTCTGTCAGATGTAGCACTGTATTGCAAAAAGGCAAAACTTCTGCTTCCTTTCAAGTCAGTTGTTGAAGAGTACAAAGTTGGAAAGGCAAGGCTTGCAATGATGCTACGCGAGTCAGCTGATGACGTGGTTAAGTCCATTCAGCCTACACTGAAAACAGGAAGGAAGTGGAGAGTGGAAGAAGCTGTTGATGCTGCCCAAGAGTCACTCAAACTGAGGGAGGTAATCGGATACACACAAACGAATAGACGGGGATTTGGTCATGGAGATATCCGCTGGTGGTCCAAGGCATCAAGCAGGGAGCGCAGAGACATGGTAGTTCAGGAGATACGAGGAGCTGAGAATGATAAGAGGTTGCAAAAAGCAGTGCAGCAGGTCCAACAAGGCCAATGGACTACATGGGAAGGAGCCCTGCAGAGGTCCTTGACATGGAATGATATATGGCATATGGCACCTCTTAGGCTCAGCTTCGTTGTTAGATCAATGTATGACCTGCTGCCATCGGCCACCAACCTTGTGAAATGGGGAAAGTCGGATGATGAGCAGTGCCCCCTGTGCCAGGGGAGGCAGACACTCGAACACGTGCTCTCAGCGTGTAAGGTGGCATTAGGGCAAGGGCGATACACTTGGCGCCATAACAAAGTGCTAAATGAGCTTGCTGCGACAATAGATCTGGCAAGGATGAAGGCGAATAGCAAACCCAGGCCAAGCACCGCAAATACATACTTTCTGAGGGCAGGAAAGTCAGCACACCCCAAACCGAGTAATCCTGGTAGCAGTTTACCATCTCTTCTTGACTGTGCAAACGATTTGGAGATGGCGGTAGACCTACCTGGACGAGGGGCATATCCAGAGAGTATCAGAAAATCGCGGAGACGGCCGGATATAGTGCTTCATTCTTCAGCAACGCTTCAGGTTATACTGATTGAACTGACCGTGCCATTTGAATCCAGATTAGACGAGCATTATTCATTCAAAGCGGCCAAGTATAGTGATCTGGCCGCGGATCTGAGACACGATGGGTTCACTGCAAAGGTCATGGCTGTTGAAGTGGGCGCAAGAGGGCTTGTGGCTGCATCAGTGTATGATCTATTGAAACTGTTGGGGCTGAGGGGACAGTCGAGAACAAGGGCACTGAAGAGGCTTAGTGAAACTGCTGAAAAGGCATCATGCTGGCTGTGGAACAACCGCAATGGGCAATGGAAATCATGGCAATAAACGATGCGGTACAGAAAACACCAGGAATTTTTCTAAGTCCACAATACGCTGAGTTTTTTGGTGTACTAGTGAACGGGCTGTGACTGAGCGGCAACAGGCGGTGTATATTATAGGGGTGTTCAGTGTCAGAATTTCAGTGGCCAGACGCGTCGGCCTCGCGATGGTGTCTCAGTGTGTGCGACGGAACGAACGGAATAATTTGTCTTTGTTTTGTTACTTTCACAATTGCCTCCACGACTGGCGGAGTTGTGGATTAAAGTTGCTACCATAAGGGAAATGGGTTCATTTTCGATACAAGACAACAGGAGGCTGAGACGCTTGGGAGTCATGACCCAAGTGGGCCCGCCCCCCTTAGAGTGTAAAGGAGTATATGGGCCGAAACACTCGTCGGACGGGGGGACTCCTTCTGATGATCAGATTGCTTCCTGTTGTATCGCTCTGTAAAGAGTTTCCTATCATAGGGGAAATAACCGTGATAAATTATGTAATAATCTTTATTGTGCGTTTACTTCCCTTTATTTCTAGTTTCTCCTGCAAGACGGTGGCTGTGACCTGGTTCGCAGACAATCGTCATCGCGACGTCATGCTAGAGACAGACGTCAGTGGGAACGTTGTGAGAGGCAGCGAGTCAAGCCTGAAAAAGTCACTGGCAGACATGAGAGAACTCAGGCTTAAGGTGGGTATCTTGAGTATAGGGAGATCAAATCTTTTGTCACGAAAAGAGGACATACATCATGCAATTAACAGCATGACACATTTCTAAGAAATTATACTGCTGAATCTGTTTCTGTCTTGTGCCCATTGACTTTCCATCAATGAATAATAAAAACACAACAAATTTTCCACGTGTGCATTGTGACCAGGCACCGGACAGAAATATTGTGAGATCATTAGAAGTTCAGAATTGAATTTAACATGTATTTATTATTTTTTAATTTTGTTCATTTTTCATGCGCCAGTAACTGCATGAATCCGTTATCATCGATGTTACTATCAATAAATGTTCTGAAATGTGTTAAGTTGATTAAAGCACTTTGCACCGTTAAATGCAACCATTTTGTCAATTAAAGAAGCTTCCCATGTTGGTGCTCCATAACAAATATGTGAAATCTTCAAATGGTCTCATCCGTATCTACAAGTATTCTAAAAACGCTGACGTTGAGGCGTTTATTATCCTCATGACACCTGTCACACAAGCTATCAAGTCCCTGTCTTTGTTTCTCAGCAAGCACAGTCAAAGACACCAACTCTTGAATCAAGATCTACTTAAGAATGTCTATCATAGATTTAACTTTAGAATTTCAACGGCTCAACTACATTCCTTTGTGATTCGTTAAAAAATAAACACCAGATAATATACTTGGGTAAGATAGACCTCCTTGAAGTCATGTTCAATCTCCCGGGGGAGGGGGAGGGAGCAGGACAAAATGCACTTTGTGATTAAAAAAAAATATATATGTGACCGTCACCAGTACGGTACGCCTACTGGACAAACTCTATGGAGATCCCAACAGCTTCATGATGACCACTCCTTTCTTTATACTTATTCTAGGTGACGTCTTAAAGTGTACGAAGAAGAAGAAGCAGAAGATAAAGCTGAAGAATTAAAAAGAAGAAGAAGAATTTAAAAAAGAAAAAGGTCACACAGATGTTCAATCGTAATGTAACAAAGAGGACAAGATATGGGGGGAAGTTGACATTTGGTCACCTCGCTCTAATATCTAATGTTGTTTACTGCTACGTCACTGTTCATATTGTTCTCATATCTAATGTTGTTTACTGTGTCGCCGATATGTTGTTTCTTTCTGTGTTCGTAATTAGTTGTAGCTAAAGATGTTATTGTAGCTAGAGATGTTATTGTAACTTAAGATGTTATTATAGCTAAAGGTGTTATTGTAGCTAAAGGTGTTATTGTAGCTAAAGATGTTATTGTATCTAAAAATGTGATTGTAGCTAAAGGTGTTATTGTAGCTAAAGATGTTATTGGAGTTAAATATGTTATTGCAGCTAAAGATGTTATTGTAGCTAAAGATGTTATTGTAGCTAAAGATTTTATTGTAGCTAAAGGTGTTATAGTAGCTAAAGATGTTATTGTAGGTGTTATTGTAGCTAAAGATGTTATTGTAGCTAAAGATGCTATTGTAGCTAAAGATGTTATTGTAGTAAAAGATGTTATTGTAGCTAAAGATGTTATTGTAGCTAAAGGTGTTATTGTAGCTGAAGATGTTATTGTACCTAAAGGAGTAATTGTAGCTAAAGATGTTATTGTAGATAAAGATGTTATTTTAGCTAAAAATGTTAAATAACTGGACCCATTTTCCGCCCCCGCAGGTTATCCTAAGCAGCGAGTCCAGCCTGGAGCGTTATCTGACCGTAGAATCCGTGGAATTTGGACAAGATCCTAAAGTGTCGGCCATTAGCGTGCGCATTCTTGCCACAACGTTCGGTTCTGATCGTCTCATGAAGCTTCAAAGTTCAGCTTTTGGAATCGTCATGCTAATTACGTCAGCTGGGCGTGTTCAGACAGGAAACTGGATAGTTGGCTCTCTTGTGAAGAAAACACAGAAGGAAACGTCTGCTAGTGTCACGTGGCTTGTCAACACATGAAACTTGCACCACTTCGTTTGTTCATAATAATTATTTGTAAATACGTAAATGACTTATGAATCATCACAAGAAATAATAAATGACATATGAATCATCACAAGAAATAATAAATGACATATGAATCATCACAATAAATAATAAATGACACATGAATCATCACAAGAAATAATAAATGACTTATGTGTGTGTGTGTGAAATCACCTCAGTGGCAGACAATAAACTGTAATACTCACAAAGAATAAATCTACTCATTGCTAAAAAAAGTACCGCTGGTTGACACGATGATAGTGGGACGTCTGTTAGATAACATCCAAATAAGTCGCCCACATTGCTAGGATAGAATTAGGGTTAGTGATTAGGGTTAGGTCCATGATTCTCGAAATTAACCTAATACTTACGCCATATTACTGCGTCTCTGACTACCTTTTCAAGGCCGTATCGACCCAAACGTACCGATGTTCTTGATTTTAACCAGTACGGTTAAGTTTTTACCTTCCACGTCGACTGTTAAACAGAGCACTATTAGTTGCATTAAAAAAAAAAACAATCAAAATTGTTAGGAGCAAATATTTCGTTTAAAAAAAAGGTCAAATCCAAAACAAATATTAACAATTTCAAATTCAACTACAAATGTGGCCCTGTTGTATGACATTAAAATGTTGATAACAAAAACTAATACACAAACAACAATTAAGAAGTTACAGATATTCATAAAAGGATTGATTTGGTATGACAAGATCACCAATGTAGAACTGATGACAAAATCACCCATGTGGAACTGATGACACGATCTCTAATATGGAACTGATGACAAGATCACCAATAGGGAACTGATGACAAGATCACCAATAGGGAACTGATGACAAGATCACCAATGTGGAATTGATGACAAGATCACCAATGTGGAACTGATGACAAGATCACCAATAGGGAACTGATGACAAGATCACCAATAGGGAACTGATGACAAGATCACCAATAGGGAACTGATGACAAGATCACCAATGTGGAACTGATGACAAGATCACCAATGTGGAACTGATGACAGGATCACTAAAGTGGAACTGATGACAAGATCACCAATAGGGAACTGATGACACGATCACTAATGTGGAACTGATGACAAGATCACCAATGTGGCACTGATGACTAGATCACCAATAGGGAACTGATGACAAGATCACCAATGTGGAACTGATGACAAGATCACCAATGTGGAACTGATGGAAAGAGCTTTTCAAATACTACAGGAAAAAGAGGCTAGGGTGATATTACAAAGGCTGTACAAGTTGGCTGATAGCATTACAAGGCAGTTCTTGCTCTAGAACCCGCAGGTAAAATAAATAGGAGCAAACTGAAGTCAGACTTGAGACAAATAATGGAGACAAGGAAAGAACTTGAACGGATGGTACAGTACAAGGGAGCCTGGGGTAGGCTGGTGGAAGGCCTATGCTGCAGAGGTATCTGAAGTGTGATGATGATGCAGCACACCCTTTTTTGTATATCTATCGCATAATGGCGACATGCATATTGCAGTACGCATGTTCTGATGACGTTTAACACACTGACAGACACGCGTTTTTGTCACTGCTAGTAACAAAAGGTAAGTCAAGGCAGTCGTTATGTCGGAATCAGCAGAGTAAGAGAGAAAGAGGGATACTCACAAATATAAACGATGAAGGGAATTAGACATAAACATGGGAGCCGCGCTAGTGTAATGGTTACCACACTGCGCTGGCGATCGGATGATCCAGGTTCAAGCCTGGGTGAGTACATGTTAAGTAGTGTCGTCGACCGGGATTTGGACTGGATTAATTCGAGCCCTAGCTAGGACATTTGAAGAAGTGTCGTCGACCAGGGACTGGAATAACCGAACGGCTCCTGGGCCGACCCAGCTCTAATGGGTACTCTCCGAAGACGGCGAGTATCTGCCTGAATGGCGAGGGGACACTTGTCAGCGTACAGGGAAAATAGGATACTCACGTAAAATCAATCGCAGGTTAGACATACTAACCTGAGATTTAGCCTCCAGTAATAACGGGCGGACGTTTAAAAAAAAAAAAAAAATTATAAATAAATAAATTAAACATAAAAAAAAATTAAAAACATAAACTTGAAGGGGGGTAACGCAGACATGGAAAGGGGGCCCCAGTCCCTAGATAGCTCCGAACAGTGGTGGTCGTAAGAGACCCCTGCCTTTATACACCCTTATAATTTGATTTCTGTCTGTGTTAAACGTCACAGCTCCTCCCAGTTTCTCGAGGCAAAAGTTTAAGAGGTCAAGTAGACATGACAAAACATCAAGAGCGGGTGGCACAAGACTGTTTCATAAATGCACTAGCCTATGCTCCTCGGGGAGCTGACAGTTCATGGATGGTGAAATAAGTCGTTTAATCACTGATTTAGGTTGACCGTTTATTGTTTATAGTTGTTGAGACCATGATATAAGGAAAGCCCCATATGATATGTGCCCGGAGGCCCCTTACATCGTAGTTACGCTCCTGATGACATGTGCTTTACTGGGAACTAGAAGTTGATGATGAAATGTGCTGAAGATCACGTGATTCTGCATTAAGTCAGGTCAGCGTGAGCACTGCCACGTACTATTTTTAACATTTCTAGCGTGTGACACAATTCCAACTTTGACGAGAATAATCCATATTTTAGTTTGAAATAATTTTTTTTTTTTTTTTTTAAACCAGCGACACTTGGGCTTTCAGCCCTTCGGCCCAATGACATGTCATTGCGTCATTGCGAGGCTGGGGAGCCTGTGGACTTTTCTTCCAACCCGGTCAGGAGCTTCGCTTCCCCCCCCGTCCCCCATCCACAGAGGGTTTATCTCAGGAGCCGTTCAGGTTATTCATTAAAAATCCCGATCGATGATACTACTTCAAATGCCCACGGCCGGGCTTGAACCGTGAACACCTGATCGCCAGCGCAATGTGGTAACCATTACACCAGCGCGGCTCCCGAGTTTGAAATACTAAGATGGTTTGGCCATGTCTGCAGAATGGGAGAAAATCGGCTGACACGACAGGTATGGGAGGCTAAGAACCAGGGATCCAGACCTCCAGGACGACCCAGAGTCCGCTGGGTGGACAACATTAGACAATCTCTGAAGGACCGAGGATTAAAATGGAACCAGGCCAGGAGGAAGACATTCGATAGGATAGTATGTGGCTCTCTCTTCCTCTACACCTCGCAGTAGAAGAAGAACGACTAAGTAAGTAAGTATTTCCATTTTTGGAATATTCGAATATTTAATCGGTGAGGTGTTCAAGCAAAAGAAGGGTTAAAATGAACATCAGTGGGACGTGTTGACCGAGGTCATCCAAATAAGTCGCCCGCGTTCTTAAGGTTAGGATCTTATAAGATTTGGGTACGGGGTAACCTTTAGGATTCTTAAACCTAACCCACATCCCTCATTACTGTGTCTCTGAATTAAAAAAAAATCATTTCTGTTGAGACCGTATGGAACACACGGCCCACTGTCCTTTATTTCAACCACAAGCAAAAGAAGTTATCGTCCATTTCCTCTTATTATTTTCTTTCTTTTAATTCTGATAACGTTGTAATAAATAAGCTGACGAAGGCTTTTTACCGAAACGTCATAGTTTGTTTTTGCTCGTCTCAGTGACATTAATACAATAAATTTGTCTGTTACATTACAAAATGTCAATGTAGTTTCTTGGCAAATACTGCCGTAGGGTAGTAAAGTGTTAGAGACTTCACTATGCGAGGTCTCAGATAATGAGGAGGGGTTACCACTTCCCTTCCTATCTCCCTGTACCTTCGCTATCTCAAGACCACAGGCAGGTAACCATTTACAGCGTTACTGTGACGCTACCAGAATTTGAACCCCGTTAATTTGGGTCGAGAGCGACTCTTATTAGAAGCCTTTTACGACATGCCTGAGGGAACAATATTCCTGTTCTGTCTTTGTCTCCTTAAAGACGCCCGGGGGGTACACAGGGCCCCCCCCCCCCCCCCCCCCCCACCCACAATACAAAAGTGAAGTGTTCGTGTCTTCACTATATAAGCTCCACCTTTATAAGGTGGATTGACCAGTACCCTTGCTGGCTAACTTTGCCTTCCCCTAACTCAAGAGTAGAATCAATCCCTCATTTTTACAGATGTGTAGACTGGAACGTGACGCGGCGATGGTTTAACCCGACACCTTTGTCTTGACAAGCAAGCACTATAACTTCTTATGATTTCTTTGCTTGCCTAGTTGCTGGAATTGTATGCTGCTCATGGACAGAAAAGGGGTATTGATAGTGATAATGGTTGTAGTAAAATCTGCGAGATAATCGCTCATTTCAGTAAGATTTTGGTCCTATGATTATAAATAACCCCGCCCGATTGTGTCTGACTATGAGCATCTCACACGCCAGCATTGCGCTGAATTTTGTGCCATGGTAATGCTTAGAAACGATCCCGCCATTTAAACCTACTCGCTTTCCTTGTGACGTACTTTAAACATTTTTAACATTTTGCCCGATCTGATAGAGACTGCGGCAAGACTTACAATTAACGATCTGCCAGAAATGTGCTGCCAAGTTACTGTTTGAATTAACGTAATACTTTAACTTTAACGCCTCTAATAGTAGTAATCCTTACATTTTTTGGTAGTGTAACACGAGACAACAGTAATAATTAACGCCAATTCTAACAACCGCCGCGCAAAACCCCGCTTCGCTTGACACGCGGTGGGATTGGCCCGATGATATATACACACAGACAGTTTAAATTCTCGCCAAGTAATGTTTTTCTGACGTCACTCAAACAAGTTAGTTATTTGAATAAAAATGCTAGAGAGAGATGAGAGGGGGAAGATGGCCGACTTGTGTAAAAAATTTTATTTGACGATTGACAGTGACAAAATTGAAAATCTAAACCATACTGAAACTGACCATAAAAATCATATGGTAGTATAGCTTAGACTCCCTTGAGCAAAAATGTGTTTTAAAAAATATGGTAGTCCAAGTATTAGCCAAGTTATTGAGAAAATACTAAATGTCTAGTAACACTAAGACGGACAGACTGTGGTTCCTGCTTGTTTTTTTCATAACGCTAGTGGGGACGCCAGCTTAGAAAGAGGCATTGGAGTAAATTCAAATCCGAGTGGGTAAAAAGAGTATAGGAGGAAATGGGAGCGGTAGGAAAAATGTTAATAAAAACTAAACATCTTTTTGTGAGGTGTGGTCACAGAAAGGTGTGAGTCATATAAAATTAGAGGCAAGTGCACCTGTATGCACGCGAGGCTGACCCCATACCACCATATGTAAATAATAATAATAAAGTGTGATCAGATATAAAAAGGCCAGGGTGTCCTTTTTATTGCAGAGGTTTTATTTCCTGTTACCAGCCGGTGACAGGAAACCTGATGAGTGAGTGTAACGCCAACAAGTCTCCGGTAAAACGTTTATGCTGTCAACAGATAGCTGGAGGAGCTTGTGCGTGTTGAGATATCTATATTTTCTGCAACGACATACTGAATTATCCTTCTACAAAGAATCCCAGGTGATGTGTTAGCATCTGGGTATATCTGACACTTCAGTTATAATAAACTTTGATATTTTCTATCATACCCAGGATGTTATGGGGCGTGATGAAACTACAGCCCCTCCTAACAAGTGACAAACACTATTAGATAATAAAGTTGTAATCTGTGAATACACCAACAGGAGAGATAGAGTGACTTTATACTTATCGGACAAAGTGTCCACACATTTTAGTTAATCCTTTTTATGTAAACTATCTTTTCCTCATTTTCAAAGACCTGTCCAAAAGAGATGGCTTGACAGGCAGATTAAATTGTAAAAAGAAAATATTGAATTTTAAAGAAAAACCTTAACCACTGTTTTCTTCAGTTTCTTATAGTGAATTAAAGTGTTTTGTGTTTATGTACCATCATTTCATTTCTCCCCTAGACATTAGGTAAATCATACACCAGACACTAGAGCCAAAATAGTGACCGTGTGAGATCTAGGGAGGTACCGTTAGGTTCCCTGCAAATACATCATTATCATCTATTAGAGTCAGGGGCCTACATGTGCTTGACCTCACACGGTTAACACAGACACATATTTCTGTCTTTTTAGGTATAACATCATAACCTCCCCAGCAAATTAAACTTGCTACAATGGTGATGATGATAATGGTGATAAAAGATGACAATGATGATGTTGATGATACAATGAACTGTATATTATTGCATAAATAAAATGCTGTCTTTGTTGTGTTATTCATTTCTCTCTTTTTCCCCCCCGACATTCTTCATACAGTCCTGACAAAACTAGCCAGTTTGGCCAAATACTATCTGTTGTGTGATTGTGATGGTGTTGAGAAATAGTTGTGTTAAATACATAAACCTGTCTAATACACTTGCCGTCTCTTCACCATCATCATCATCACTGCTATCATCATTCGCCTCCAGCTTCCTGTGGACTATAAACCTCCAGTCAGTTCATGTCAGTTTCTGTTGTCCTGTACCATCTGCTCTAATTCTTCCCGTGCCTTCTTGATCATGTTTTATTTTGCCTCCCTTAAGACTCTGGTAACCATCACGTGATTGAATGTTACAGTATAGCGTACACACTTACAGACAGGTGTTCAGATAAGGGCTGTGGCGTCGGGAGTCCGTTAAAACATGTCCGGACACCGACTACGAATTGTATGCCTTATGACTAGTAAAGAAACTGTAGTCGGAGTCGGAAGTCGTAGTCGGAAGTCGTAGTCGGAGTCGGAAGTCGTAGTCGTAGTCGGAAGTCATAGTCGGAGTCGTAGTCGGAAGTCGTAGTCGTACTTCTAAAATTTCAAAAGTTGGAGTCGGAAATTTTTTGGCTGACTCCACAACCCTGGTTCAGATGAGGCCACGGCCATTTCATATTGTGTGACCCCCTCACTGTTTGGAGAGAAGGGTAAAAATAGGAGAAGCACGAATTCATGGCTGAGGTGGAGGCCCCATGCTCCATGATCTGACACCCGGGTCAAGTGGTTCTGCTGGTCTCCATTTTTGAAGGGACTGCCTACATAATTATAGGAAACACACACATCTACGTACGTTGGACTGTGAAAAGACTTGATCGCCTAAGCCACAAGTTATCTCCCTAGATTTTAAAGTTTATATTTCTAAGCCGACATTGCGCACGTGACAGTTACATAACTATTAACGCAGCTTTCAGGTCATGACACATTTTTGGGGTATTCAAAAACTAGTGGTACGAACATTGTAAACACCAAGTCTCGGGACAATGTTTTGGGTTCAGAGGTTACAGACGTCAAAAATAGCGTGAGTTTGACTTTGGCGGAGACATGGCATAATGTGATCTCCAGCACCGCAGAGACAAAAGCTGCAGACAAAACAAGATGCCAACCTAAAATTACCATCAATGATGAGGAAATTGAAAATGTCACAAATTTTGAATATCTTGGCTCCATAATTAACAATAATGGAGACTGCTCAAAAGAGGTCAGAAGGAGACTGGCCATAGCAATGCAGAGGTTAAATAAAATGAAGAACCTATGGAATAACACCAGCAAATTAATAAAAGTAAAACTGCTGAGAACGTGCATCTTTCCGGTAGCAACATATGGATGTGAATCATGGACCATTACTCGAACATTAAAGAAAAAAATCGAATCTTTCGAAGCAAAGTGTTACAGAAAAATTCTCAGAATATCGTGGACCAAGAAGAAGAAAAATATAGACATCCTTCACGACCTGAATGTCGTAAAATTAACAGTGATACAACGTTAAAATACCTCCAAAGATAACATGTAAGGATAAAAACATAATGCGTAAGCTGCTGATAGTACATGATCGCCCTGACCGCGGGTCACTACCCTCCATAAAAATTGACTTGCTAGACGGGAAGTCAAAACGGTTACCATTTGAACGGGATGAGAACGGCGGATCAAAAGGAAAAAAAATATGACTGAAAAATTGCGTGAGACTAGCAAGGCTTAGGAGACGCAATTTGGGAGGGGGAAGGAAAAATTCACGTCCCCAATTTGACACGAGGTACGGAAACCGTCATTTCTTGGACGCTTATGCGATACCAAGCCTTTTATTTGAATTCAGCGGCAAAAGCATTACAACGCAGATGCTTGAAATATTACAAAATTTAAAAAAGTAACTTTTTCTTAATACTAATGTTAGGAATATAAAAATTAGCTGGCCGGATGGCCCATTTTGAGCAGTGAAATAATATGCTTTTATTTATACAGACGGATAGATAATAATGAAGACATTGACAAAAGACTGTGTTGTTCACATCAGCGAAAGACTGCATTGAATCAAACATGTCACTAATTTGCACAAAAACCGCGACCTTGAGACTCAAGTGTCCAAATCTAGTTAGAATGAAAGAGAGGGACATTGGTGGGAGCTGTGGCTAAAAATAACTTTAAAGACAAAATTTGTAGAGGGGACGGATAGGTTGGTTCAAAAACCAAGTACGTTTTTGTGAAAACGCAAGTAGAGACGGACGGACTAACAGATAAAAATCCATACTTGACTGAAGCATGACTGAAATGACTTTAGTGTAGGAAATTTGAATTTGAAAAAAACACAAGGCATTGATTGGCCACAGACAATCATATTATCAGCGCTCAGACGCGCTTTTTTGCCATTCCTCAATAGTTGTCCAGTGATAGACACAGTAAATTTTAAGTGTGGTGATTTCCAATGAAGTAAATTGAAATAAGTTCAGGGACGCCATACTATAGCCAGCAGCTCAGCTGAGTTTTGCTAGCATTTCTGTGTTCTTTATTCATAATCTGGTAAGATTGAAATTATTTCTTTGTATATTTTAAATATTGTTTAATGTTTCGAGTGATTTGATACTGCCATATCGAAATCTAGCCTTACAACAAGTAAGGATTTGCTCTAGACCCCCCGCCCTAGTTCAGGGTCTAGGGACAAACAATATATATAAACTCCAGCAAGGATTAGGAAGGACAGATCAAGTGTTGAGATCAGTGGAACATATCACCTATCCTATTCTATGGCAGGAAGCTAATAAACATATTTCGGAATATGTAGTCTGGGAGAACTTATCCTATGGGAAACCAACTTGGTAAGATGTGTTGTATGGTCAGAGAGATCTGACCCTGTCTAAGTGATGTTATTGTAAATTGTTACGTGTAGAAGTGGCTCCTTAGGTAAGGTTCTGAACCTAAACCAATACTTTATTTCAGAGCTGTGAGTTTTTTATGTTGACACCAAAAGGTGGTGTCAAATGCTGGGTAAATAATTGACAGTGAGGACCCGTGCAGTGTCGCATCTCGGCAGAACAGCCTTATATTGCCCCCAAGCACGGAGAGGTGGGGCCACCCGATATATTGCCCCCAAGCACGGAGAGGTGGGGCCACCAGATTCCAGCACCAGAACTACTCTTTCAAAGTTACGTAAGCAGGCTGGTCTGCTGGATTTACACCAACTTCATAGACATAGCACCCAAAGTGAATTACTACTAAAACATCCCATTTCCTTCCATCATTAATGGACAATGTTTGGTAGGCATAGACAGGGAGGGATGAAGCCACCCCAACAGCACATCTATTCATCGTTCTCCCAGGGAAAATAAAATTATGAACTGTAGAAATATTAACAAATCGTGAAAATTGTATACGTACACACCTTTTATTTATCATGCCATTTATTCATGCCATTCACTCATAAATTTCAAAATCTTTCATATGTTCTGGCCAAAATAAAACCTTGGTTCAGAACAAATAAATTTAAAAAAGATTTACTTTCTAAAATTTCACCAGCTGAATTTAGTTCATTGTGTTCTAAATTTTATTGATAATATTATATTATTTAATATCTGTGTGTGTGTGTGTTTGTATATGTCAATACAACACATTACATTCAGTACCCTAGATTTTAACGTAGCCACATTCATTAGAAAAAAAGATAGGTGTGAGGTCGTAGTGGTAGCAAGAAAGGCCTTCTGAAAATTCACAGCTACATTTTATCTCAGGAGCCTTCACAGCTGACCTCATACATCACACTTAGTAATATCACCATCATACAATACCATCAAATCCACTACACTGAACATCGAGGAAAACTGGCTCATAAACAATATCACGTCCCGGAAACTAAAATATTTTGGCCACATTAAACGCCATAGTGGCTTAGAGAGAGCAGTGATGTAGGGTATGTTAACTGGAAGGCGAGGCAGGAGCCGACCAAGACGACGGTGGACACAGGTCATTGAAGACACCTTGAACATGACACTGGAGGAGGCAGGAGGGTTGGCTAGAGATCGAGAATCTTTCAGGCGGGCTGTGATGAGAGCAACGTTCTGCAAAGGACATGCTACATGATGATGATGAGGATGATGATATACTACCGCAAATCAGAAAAATGAAACAATCTCCACGGAATCTAAATATCCACTTTTTACAATGGCTCTAGAATGGCAAGCTAGATGTTCCCAAAAATTCTGTAGCGACTAGATAACTGACTTTGGGTGGACGGAGTATATATGCGGAAAAGCTGTTATTTTCACTAACTGGTGCGAGAAATCGCGACTTCGGCCATATCAGGAAAATCAACTCGTTCGACTTCCGAGATAAAGATTTTCTGCTCACCGATGCCGACCAGGAACATAGACGTCGCTCAGCAAACGGACCGTCTTTGATCTCGTCTCTCTGCTATCGATCAGAGATTACATCCCCTGGGATCACGGACAACGATTGTGGTCGGTAAATCTTATTATCTCCCCTTTTTGCGTTTGTTTTAAGTCCCCTGAAATGTTGGACATCAAACCGCTGGCGGCCGAACTCCTGCTCGCGTTTCCCCCTGATCAAAGAACCCAATTATCTATCCGCGCGCTCCTGTCTGTCAGCAATACTAATTGCCAAATCAGCTCGCGTGATAATTTATGATAAGCGAATTATGCTTTTGCTGGCTGTTGTTTTAGCCTGTACAAATATAGGTAAACGAATGTCAGCCTGTAAACAGAAGAAATAGGCGCGGCTTCAAAGGTGCGTCTACAGTCAGTGAATTTCGTCAGCGAATTGTATGTTTTTGCGTAGCAAAAATTATAAACCTAAGATGGGGAAGCAAGGTGGACGGGACACTGCTGCACTATTTACATACATATGTGACAGCATTGTAAGATAAAGTGTTAATTTTGCAAGCATAACTCATACCATGTCTAGTTATATTTCCGCGCCAGGCTGTTTGGTAAACAGAGATGTAAGATGACAATCTTGGTATTGGACCACGAGGAATGATGTAAGACTTCCAATGACTTTGTTGTAATAAACAACTACGAGGAAGTAACATATTGGAAGAAGTTATCAGTAATAATGTAGCTCAGGTCCGTGATATAATGAGCTTGAATATAACATGTAAGATGCAATACTTTATATAATCATTCAGTAATGTTCACACGAGGGTGGGAGAACCCCTTATACCAAAAGCAGACGCCTTGCTTATGGCTGGTTTGGTATTGGAATGCTAAAATAAACTTCTTTTGATTGGATCTTTCCTCAGCGGAACCTTATCGAAAACAATGTGAGCGGGAAAATAAATTCCGCTTTTGACCTTGAACATTACAAGATTTTAGCACTGCATTTCCCTCTTCGTTAAGGAAAAAATCATAGCCAGGAACCAGTAATGTAATATTAAGATGCAAGTATAGGACAGGCCATAGGACTGGAAGTGAATTCTAACATTAGAAAGGAGTAACTCCAGAGTTATCACTTTGTTCTAGTATCCTACTTTCTGCACCCAGTTAGACACCTAACCCACCTGAAGGCCTACAGCATCTTAAACTGTGCTTGATATTTTACGGCCGTTTTCTGTGCATCAAGTCAGGATATAATTCTGAACCCAAATCTGTTGGGGTACGTTGTAACAAGTATATTTTATCATTTTGTATTTCCATTTGACATGCATAAATTGCTTAAGGATGTACAGTTGCATATGGGGATGCCAACATCATCACTTAAAATAACTTTCTACATAAACTACCACTGCAAGAACTGGTGACTGCTTCGTGCGGGTTTCCTCACAAGGAACCACTAGCAGAGGTAGCTCCAGGCTGCACAGGGAGCGGATGATGATATCATGGTGTATATTTTAAACCAACAATTTAGTAAATGTTATATTTAAATGTATATATGTATAGAATGTTGCATTGGTCGTCTTCCGCTGTCCAAAAGAACACTTTCATCTGACTCCATTGTTTCAGATTTAATGCTCACGGATAGAGGTGAAAATTCTGAGGAAGATGAAATGGTGCATGGAAGCGGGGGTCGACTGATATTTATATATACTTAGAAGAGACATTTGTCTCCTTTCAGTCTTTGGTCCAATTTGCTTGAAGCCAACGCCAAACACCGACAACAGACGGGTCTTGAGTCCAAACGACAAAGCAACCTCAGTCGTTACCCCGGCCGTGTGCAAAGGGCGTGCTGCTGCCAAAATATTCAACTCTTGAAGAGAAGGAACAATCCAACAACCCCTGGGGACCAGCAGTGACAAAACCAGACTCCAACTGATCCCACACCGCTGTTAAGCACTTTACCAGCACATCAATAGGACAATTTTCGTTCTCTTAGCCGCCTACAACTATGATCTTCCAGTGAAGAAACATTTAAACTCTTTGTTTTGATAAAACGTCATTACTTATTTTACCTTGTTAACCAATAATTGATTATTAAACCTGTTTTTATGAACATATAAATCGACAGTTGAATTAATTACTGTTGATTGAATTTTATGTCTGCACTCGTATGACTCAGTTTTTAAAAATACTTTTCCATGTAGAGCTATAAAACTAACATATTCTGCTGAATCACTTTCAGCAGGGAGCTTATAACATACGAGTGGAAACCTTTTCTCACAGAAGTGGTTGGAGAATACTAAGTTTGTAGCAACTTAGATGACTCAGTTGTTATCTTTGCTATTCTAGAAAATCATACGCGACTCCCTAAAATAGAATCATCATTCTTCTATATATGTCTCTGCCAAGAATAATTTGAGCGAAGATTTGATATCTTTGAATACCCTCATCCTTACACTTAAAGTTGGGCCATTGTTGGACTACTTCTCCAGAATAGAGAACACCCGCGACAGCAGGTCTAGAGCAGCTTCATGTTGCAAATCAAATTGCGATGTCAACAACCACTATAAGAACACACGAAGTCTATCGATGCCGGCTGTCTTCTAAAGGAACAACTATTTGAATGATGACCACAGCTTCTTCATAAGTAGAACATGAGAAACAAAGACAGCAGAATAACAAATGTATCAACTCATTTTTATGAAGGAAAAAAAAAAAACATAGGGCTATGACCTAGTCACACAAAAAAACTGCTATGTTTCTGTTCGTGTGTGTGTGTTTTTTTCCTAAATATTATCAGCTGAAAAGTTAAAGTTGTTGCGAAGAAATACATGAAGCGTGTTTGCTGTTGTTAACTAAAAAATGTTATCAGACAAAATCTAAAGATGATGTTAATATAAAACACTGGTTGGTTCACGTGGACAACATAGTCACTTGTGACTGACACTGGCGTGATAGTTCAACATTGAGTGTCAGACAGGTTTATTGTCTGGTCTGTCATTGTAGTGACTTTCTAAATACAATATCTAAATTAGTATATAACAATATAGGGCATAAAGGCAAAGATAAGAAAGTACAAAAGAATTTTCTGCTAGAACGGTTGGTGTCGCCTACGCCTTCAGATTATTATTTGCTAACGAATAGCCGAACAAAACGGTACCCAATTTTTCAAATTCGTCCTTGACATAAATGCCCACTTTTCCAAGTTCTAAGAAAATATTTGCCTAAAATGCATTGTGAAACGAGGAGGGGCAAGGATAGATGAAAATGCTAATTCGTTTCGCATTGATTTCAAACTAAAAGCCAACACTAGCACAGGGGCAAGCCTTGCCTTAGGGGTTTCCCCAATACGATGAACAAGTTAGAAATGTGGACACTACGTCATGGAAACATGGTAAGCTCTTATTATGAATGACCTAAGCTCTCGTATTTCGCTTGAAATTACATGGAAAAAGAGTGAACGAGAGGTAGTTTAAAAATAAACAACTAACATAGAAAAAAAAGATAGAATTTTGAACCAAACCACATAGGCCCTTAAAAATTGTAGATTCGTGTACCTGAAGACTTGCTGACCAAGAATATGTGGTTAGTTATCTAAATAGTCCCTTAACTAATCAAATAATGATAAAACAATACATAGAGATCAGAGATACTGTCAGGTCAAGTCATATCTGCTTAGATTGGATCGCATATTTTTGGGGAAAAAAGTAGGTGACAGATAGGCTAGGATAGTACAGTGAATCCGATTGGATGGCATTTGAAGTGAGACGAAATATTATTGGCTGACCTTTGAATAAACATAAATAGCCTAGTAACGTAGAAAGGTTTGAATGATATTTTTTGAAAAGACTGTTTACACTGTAAAACTAAGAGTGATTGGCCAACTGAATCTATATTGTCAGAATAAGCGTTAGGGGGGACGCCATTACTAGAAAAAATTCTACCAGCGATAGATGAGATCAGGCTGTGCTTACAAATACAATTTCTGGGCAGCCTGGACAACAAAACAGATCGAAACTGTGTCAGTCATCGTCTCTGTGTATTTCATTGAAAAAAATTGTGGTAAGATTGACATTTATTAACCTGTATTAACAGTGGTGGCCGATGTGGTGCGGAACTGGAATTTCATTGTAAAAAAATATTCAAAGATTACCGAGTTGAAAGAAATAATTTTCCTTCGAGCGAAATGAACACTTTTTGTATCTACACCGATGACGTCACACCCCCTTGACAACAGGATGAATCAGCTGTAGTGATGGCAGCCGCCTTTCAAGGTCTTTGAAGAAGATTATATATAAACGCTTAATCGAACATTGGAAAATAGATTCAATCAACATGAGCATGAAATATAGGTCCTACTGTCCGTTGGCGAAGCAAGCATTGTATGAATCTATCGAGGCAAAAAGATAAGTAACTTATTTGAAGGTTACAATAAGTTAATCCTATTTGTCCGATAATGCCATGTTCTTCATTTTCGTAGCCATGTTAAATATTGTTTCTGTCTTTTACATGTAGTGGGAGGTAGGATGGGAATCGGAATTGAACTTATGGCTTTTCGAACGTCAAGCTCAATTCCGATCGTTCCTTAAGGCCGTGAATTAATCGCATTTCGCGAAGAACGCGTCGGATATCGGTGATTGTTTCGTTCGGACCTGCATTAATTCACCTTGCATGTTAGGTGTATAGTCATGTTATAACTGGTGTATTCTAGTGTATTTAGTTCTAATTTTTATTCAGTTACAGTCATATGTTCGTAACCTATCCTGTTTATTCTAATCTGGCTATCTTTAATTTTATTTAAATGTATTGTATTAACGTCAAATGAGTCCTGTGACGTCATCATTCATAGTACCAAATATGTTCGTTTCCTCAGTTAACCTTCACCCTTCTACATTTCCGGTTAGTACACTTGGTTTTATAATATCATTTATTTTTGTGAAAATGTCACTTTTGTATTGTGCTACTGTTCTGTAATCCTTGGTTAACCCATTGTATTGTTTGTATTCATTTCATCCATTTATAATTTAATATTAATGCTATAATTTCTTCATTAATAATAGTGTAGATGAATATTATTAAATTTTTTTTGAGTTTAAGGAGGAATTAGGGACTTTGCACCAATTTGCAGTGGTGGTCCTAGAAATGGGCAATGCACTTTCTAGCTCATGATTATGGCATAATATATAATGATTAATTATTATAACTTTATAACAAATTAAGACATATTAAATATAAATTAGTACACTTTCTCAGTACTACATTGGGAACTTGGTGACAATTAAGATTAAATAACCTAATTATTTAGGAACAATACCCATAATTATTAAATATTAATAGTAAGTGCATGATATAATTTCAGCACCTTATAATAGATATTAGCGGGTATATATATATATATATATATAATATTTTTACAAAATATTATAGATTTGTGGAACTTATACATAACAATACAGGAATATTGCAATTTCTTATATTAATTATTCATTCGTTGAGTAATTATAATTATCGACATAGATTCTAGTGGTGATTACAAGACATAAGTAATTGAATACTTAAATAAATTAACTTCAAGATGCTTAACTTAGACTATTTTATTAAAAATGGTAAGGATTTTGGAAAAAAAGGAGAACTTCTCGAGGCTTATGCATTGGCTGAATTTACAAAATATAAGGCAGAAGAGGAGGAAAAGAAAGCTATTGCTAAGGCAGAAGAGGAGGAAAAGAAAGCTATTGCTAAGGCAGAAGAGGAGGAAAAGAAAGCTATTGCTAAGGCAGAAGAGGAGGAAAGAAAAGCTATTGCTAAAGCAGAGAAAGAAGAATTAAGACAAGAAGAAGAAAGAAAGATAGCAAGAGATGAAATCCTACGGATTGAAGAAGAGAATAAATTGAAACGACAAGAAATCATATTGCAGCAAGAAATGGAATTGCAACGGCTTAAATTGGAAACAGCAAAACTTAATTCGCAGGGTGCTGCAGCAAGCCAAAATGATAATGCTCAATCGGGATCTTCTTCCAACCGACTTAAGGGCAATTATTACTTTAAGCTACCACCGTTCAAATTACACGTGGATGACCTATCATCATGGCTTGCGCGCTTTGAGGATATATGTAAGGTCAATAACCTTGACAAAACTGCATGGGCACTTAAACTTAAGGAATTTCTGGATGGCGAACCTGCAAGTGCAGCACAAAATATTGATTCTACATTAGCCACAGACAATGAGGCCATTAAGAATTTGTTATTACGTCGGTTCCATTTGAACGAAGAGGCATGTAGATTACGTTTCAAAAGTTTATTGCCAGATAATAATAAAGATTTTACGGGATTTATTGCTAACATACGCAATACTTTTAACAGATGGGTTGAACTAGCAGGTGTCAACAAATCTTACGACAAGTTAGTCGATTTGTTATTGAGGGATAAAGTGTTATCTTCTGTCAGCCCACCATTCTTTGCTTATCTGCAAGAAAGAAAACCAGAATCTATTGATGAGTTAGAAAAAAATTTCTTTAAATTACTGCACAGCTCATCCGAATGCTAATATTTCTGGCTCGTTGATAAGAGAACCACTTCCTGTAGCCTCCAATATGGCATATCATAGTAATAACAAACCAAGAACACACAGTGTAGACAGAGGTAGGTTCAAAGGAAACTATGACATTAATTTTCATAAGGGACAAAATAACTTTAACAATAACTTTAATAGAGGAAGACAACAAAACAGAAATTATTCACCTCAGTCAAGATACAACAGTAATCCACGTAACTCAAGTTATAATCGGTCATATCAATATAATAATGGTAACAATTGGAAGAATAGCGATAATTATAACTCGAGACATCGAGATAACAATTACAATAGACGACAACGGGATAATTCAACTAATTATTCTCGTAATCGTTCTCATTCTCGTGGATCTTCACATTATAACCATAATACCGGGGCAGCAGTTACAAATGATATCACCCCTAAGGTTCAGGTTCCACCGAACAATAATACAATGAATTCTTCTGCTGCATGCTTTGCTATTAATTATAACGTGGCGAATAGTTGCCCACAATGCAATCTTATTTTTCAGAAGGCAAAGGAGACAGTGCTAAACTGCGGACACATTCCACCAGAAGTAGGTCTTGCAGCCAATGATGGAACAGGCTCTCTGATTTTTAACAGAGGGATAGTGAACGGTTCTATAGTTTCTGTATTGAGAAACTCGGGGTCCACAACCATTGGAGTGCGACAGTCGCTGGTACATCCTAGCTGTGCAACGGGGGAATATGTCCGTTGCATGACTTTTGGGGGAACTATTGAGTTTTACCCCACAGCTATTATCCATGTCTATAGCGACCATGAGGCAAAGCCTAAAGATTGATCCACCATGTGATAGACTGTCAGAGAGGTGTAAAACTACAAGAATATGGATGATTGTCATAAAGGAGCATAACACCTATCCTATTATATGGAAAAGATTACAGCTGGAATTGCAGTGGCGTCGTAACTATTAGGGAAAGGAATACTGGTGTACATTGTCACATCAAAAGAAAATGGTGGCATAGGTTTGTATAAGGATATGACCCTTTTTGTTTGTTTGTAATGTACCTGTCCTAGAATGTGGACTATTAGTGTATGCTAGGTATTAAGAAGGATGCATACCTTCACATTTCAGAGGTCCTGGGTACTGACGTTAATGTGGTACCAAACGCTTGAAAACTGATTGATTCAGGACTCTGCCTGTATACTGCGAGCCCATACTAGTGGCCATTGCCTATCAAACGGGGAACAGATTGTCAAGCGAGCAGAGGAAACGTTCTCCTTGTATTCTACTGCCAAGTTAAGTGCATGTTCGGCACCTGAAAGCTCAACTCACAGAACTTTAAAAGAACTATATAGTGACAGTGAATAAAACTGGGACAAATATTTAATAGTTCCACAAGTGACAAATAGAAACAAACATTACTAAGAGGGTATGATTTCAAACAACAACCTAGTGGTACTACCAGTATTACCTTAAAGTAGGAGAACACTACAGACGTATATTAGAATAATATTTTTAGGTATGGACAGAGGATCTACTGTGCTATTTGACTGATGTAAATGATTATTTTGATTTCACTTTTAAATTGTCAGTCCTGATTCAAAATAAATTAGAATCAGGATAATAAAATTGTAAAAATTATATTTACACAAAATTCAAACACGGTCGTAAATAAGATAGCCTTTTAAAGTGTCGTTTGTATGTTATTGTGGTAGTACTGTGTGCTGTTGTGAATAATAAACTATTTGTTTGTATGTTTGTTAGTTATTACCCAATACACCCTACCTTCATAACCCTAGACACAACGCGAAGTCATTTAATATAATAATATAAATACATTTTGAATAAGATAAAAGAGGTGGTAGCGGAAAGGTACCCTGAAAAGTTCACAATACTATTGGGTAAATTCAGGGACCTTCATAGCTAATCTAATTTAATACAAATATAATAATACATAACAACAATTCATAACATCAAATCCACCACATATATTGGGGTCTCGCTCCTGGGGATAGAATTTCTCATAACACCAGCTATATTGGGTAGTTTGCTTCTGGGATTTTAAATTCTTAAAATATTATCAAGTATATTGGGAATCTCAGATAGTATAAAACTAAAAGCATTCCTTTTGGAGAAATTGAATAGTAGTTGAGCTATCAGTGCCTGTGGTTGTTCTTGGTTATTATTAGAAATTTGTATAGTTGGAAATTTTAAAGGTTGCATAGTACAAATGGCTGATCTGGCAAAGTTTCGATCTGCTGCTGTGCAGACTGCGAAAGAAATGAACATGGAGGGTCAAGCTTTGATCCAATATGTAACTTCAGAATGCGACAAGTATATTGAAAGGGAAGATAGGAAGATAGCAGAAGAAAGAAAATTACAGTTACAAATTGAGGCTGACAAAGAAATTAAGAGGTTGCAGATTGAGGCTGACAAGGAGGCTAGGGCATTGGAGGCAGATAGGGAGACAGAGATAAAAAGGCTCCAATTAGAAGAAAAAAAGGCTGAAAGAGAAGCAGAGGAAAAGAGACAGGCTGCTGAAAGAGAGGAAAAGAGACAGGCTGCTGAAAGAGAAGCAGAGGAAAAGAGACAGGCTGCCGAAAGAGAGGAAAAGAGACAGGCTGCTAAAAGGGAAGCAGAGGAAAGAAGACAGGCTGCTGAAAGGGAAGCAGAAAAGGAGTAGAAGAGATTACAAAGGGAGCATGAGCTACGACTATAGGAATTAGAATTTCAAGGCCATGCTCCTGAAAATGGTGCCAGCCCCTTTACCTCAGATGCCACTGCCAGTCAGGGAGCCTCAACCTCAGCTATGGGTTATCATGTAGACCATTTTGTTGTGAAAGACGATGACATCGAAGGGTACTTAAGTAGATTTGAATTTTTAGCTACTACATATGGGTTAGAGAGAGAGAGAGGTGGAGCCTCAAGTTATCACAAGGGCTTAGAGGAACGGCTTATGAAGTTTTTGCCAAGATGAGCAGAGATGACCAAGACAATTATGACATGCTAAATCAGGCTCTTTTATTAGGATACGAAAAGAACGGAGAATTTTATAGAAAAAAATTTAGGAATGCCAAACTACTGTCGGGTGAGACTTATCACCAGTTCTCTGCACGGTTAGAGACCTACTTGAAGAAATGGACTGCTCTGGGGGAAAACCCAAGATCTTAAAGAAATGATCCTTATTGAGCAGCTAAGAGAGTCCATGGCTCCAGACCAGAGAAAGTTTCTCATGGAACAAGGTGCAGAGAGGCTGGGTGAATTACTCAATGTCGCGGAGAGGTATCAGGCAGCCCAGGCAGAGGTAGTTGGTAATAAAAAGAAACAGGTAGACAATTTTAAAGCACCTCAAAACTTTAATAGGTTTGACCATAGAGACCAGAACAAAGGTAAGCAATATTTTGATAGGCCACGCAATGACTATAAAAATAAAACCTCACAATTCAATGAAAGGAAATATGATGAAAGAAAACCTTTTAACCAAGGAAAGAGGTATTGTAGTTGGTGTCAGATGGACCACCATAACACCGAAGTGTGTAAAAAGAGACCTGTGTATATGGCCACGCTTCAGACCAGATCACAGTCTAAACAGGAGGAGGATAATCTGATAAATACCCCTCCAGATGAGATGAGGAAGGCGCAGGCTGGGGATAAGACCCTCAAGCCTTGTTTTAAGAAATTGTCCAAATGTCATACACCTCCAGGCAAAGGAGACTTCTATATGAAGAACAAACTGATATATAGAAAGGCTGGAACGGGATCCAATTGTCAGGGACAGCTGGTACTTCCTAAAAGGTATAGGGCAGAGGTATAAGGAGCTTACATGTTGGGAAAGATGGGGACCATGAGAAAATAGGTACCATCATCCAAAAGATTGCTCAAAATTATGATTGGCCCGAGGAAATGATTGACATTGAGAATTTTGTAGAAGCATGTGGCATATTACATGAGGGAACACCCACAAATGGGAAAATTTATCAGGACCTAGACACGCCACGGGGCAAACTTAGGCCTGAAAATAGAAAGAAAAATAAAATTAATAATGTAGACAAAGTGGAATGGGAACCCCCTTTTCACAGACAGTCTTCACTTGGATGTTTTACCATGGCCACAATGCAACGAGTACAAAGAAATGTTTTACCCCAGAATAAACCGACAATCCCTCGGTCGGAATCATATGAACTGGGTGAAAATAAAAGAGAGAGAAGATCTCTCACAAGGAATTTAAAGTGGGAAGAAAACCCCAAGAGAAAAATTGGTAGCGGTCGATTTGTGAATGATGATTCTAGGAAGAAAATCCTCACTATAAGGCTTCCAATGGAAGAGACCATACCGGTGCATGGAAAAATAGGTCAACAAATTTAAAAGTCCATATGTAGCCTTGTTAAGAACATGGACCGATGAAAAGGCAGAAGAAAACATTACCTCATCATATCAATATGTGAACGAGCTGACCACTCGTCTTAAAACTGGCTGGAAACTTGCCAATGAAAATTTAAGACAAGCCAGGAAAAAGCATGCTGCCTATTACAATAAGAAAGCGAATGATCGAGAATTAGCTGTGGGAGAGAAGGTGCTTCTTCTACTGCCCGGCAGCCAGAATAAATTGCAAATTGGATGGCAAGGTCCATATACAGTTCTAGAGAAGGTGTCTAGAACAAATTATAAGATAGATAAGAAAGGGAAAGAGAAAATCTATCATGTGAATCTCCTGAAGAAATATCTGGACAGAGAAAACCAGGAAGAGACACACCTACTGACCTTGTCTGTTGCAATGGAGATGAAAAAGGAACCACTCACTTCTCATGAATATCCTTTACATCCCTGTGAAACCGCTGTACAGGTAAAAATCAGCACACACTTAACAGAAAATCAGAGGGAGAGGGTTCAACAGGTTCTGAATAATCATACAGATGTGTTAACGGACCGTCCGGGGCATACAAATGTATTGGAGTATGATATGAAACTCAAAGACCCAACACCAATATGTATGAAAGCCTATTCGATTCCGTTCGCTAAGGAAAAAGCTTTAAGGGAGGAGATAGATTATCTGTTGAGAGAAGGGATTATCTCACACAGTGAATCTTCTTACAGCTCCAGTGTGGTTCTGTTGAGAAAACCCTCTGGAGAACACAGACTGTGTATAGATTACAGGAAACTGAATGCTGTCACAGAAGGTCAGGTGGATCCATTACCTGATACAAATCAGCTGTTTGCCAGGCTGAATAGAGCTAAATATTTCTCTAAAGTGGATCTGAGCAAAGGCTACTATCAGATTCCAGTAAAACCGGAAGTCAAACGTTATTTAGCCTTTAGCACCTCGGAAGGACATTATGAATTTAATATGTTGCCATTCGGGCTGAAAAATGCACCGAGTGTGTTTTCGAGGATGATGAGAAAGTTACTGGATCCCCTGAAGAATCCATGCATCACCAACTTCATGGATGATATTCTCATAGCAACAGAAACATTTGAGGAACACATTAACTCTCTGAATATGTTGTTTGATCGACTGAGAGAGACCAATTTGACAGCTAGACCGACGAAATGCTGTGTTCGATGTAAAGAGCTGGAATTCTTGGGCCACACAGTACATCAGGGAAACATGACCCCTGACCCCAAGAACCTGGAGAAGTTAAAAAAAGCACCAAGACCACAAACAAAAAAAGATGTGAGATCTTTTGTCTCATTATGTGGTTTCTACCAAAAGTATATTAAAAACTTTAACTCCATATGTGCTCCATTGACTGATTTAACGCGCAAAGGAAATCCTGATAGAATTATTTGGACAGCGCAGTGTGAATTAGCATACCAAGAATTGAAAGAAAAGCTCACAAGCAGGCCTATTTTGAAATTACCTGACTTGAGTCAAGAATTCATAGTGAGAACGGATGCTAGTAATATCGGTTTTGGTGCAGCTCTATTGCAATGGTCAAATTCACTTGATGGGGAATTAACCCCAGTAGCTTATGCTAGCCGTAAGTTGAACACAGCAGAACAAAAATATTCAACAAGTGAAAAAGAATGTCTGGCAGTCATATGGGCTATAAAAAAGTTCCAGATTTATCTTTATGGAAAATCATTTAAGTTTAAGATTCAAACAGACCATAAACCACTCGTATGTCTGTCACAAGCAAGGCATGAAAATGCTAGATTATTACGCTGGTCTTTGCTCTTACAGCCATTCCAGTTTACCATAGAGTACATTCCCGGAAAAACTAATGTGGGAGCTGATTTTTTAAGCAGACATCCGTATGACGAACATCAGAGTAGTCACCAGGCATAGATAGTAAATTCATCTATGTGTATTTAGAAGATCACCAACCAAGATCTGCTTACTCATAGCAAGCAAGAGGACATGCATACCATCATAGCTGACAGACGCTGGAGCTGGGTTGGTCATGTCCTCAGAAGAGACCCCGATGCCATCACAAGAACAGCTATGCTTTGGACCCCTGAAGGAAAGCGAAAGAGAGGCCGACCAAAAACAACTTGGCGGAGGACTGTGGAGGCTGAGATGCAAAGAATGAACCAGAGTTGGGGCACTGTACGAAGGATGGCCACCGACCTGCAAAGTGGAATCAATTTGCTGTTGCCCTACAAGACGCCACTAGGCGTGATGGCCACTGACTGCTTTGACGGTCGGTGGTTAAGGATCGAAAAAGAAGAAGTATTTAGAAGTAGGAACTGACATATGATCGTCTGTTCTAAAGGGGGAGATGTGTAGTGACTTTCTAAATACAATATCTAAATTAGTATATAACAATATAGGGCATAAAGGCAAAGATAAGAAAGTACAAAAGAATTTTCTGCTAGAACGGTTGGTGTCGCCTACGCCTTCAGATTATTATTTGCTAACGAATAGCCGAACAAAACGGTACCCAATTTTTCAAATTCGTCCTTGACATAAATGCCCACTTTTCCAAGTTCTAAGAAAATATTTGCCTAAAATGAATTGTGAAACGAGGAGGGGCAAGGATAGATGAAAATGCTAATTCGTTTCGCATTGATTTCAAACTAAAAGCCAACACTAGCACAGGGGCAAGCCTTGCCTTAGGGGTATCCCCAATACGATGAACAAGTTAGAAATGTGGACACTACGTCATGGAAACATGGTAAGCTCTTATTATGAATGACCTAAGCTCTCGTATTTCGCTTGAAATTACATGGAAAAAGAGTGAACGAGAGGTAGTTTAAAAATAAACAACTAACATAGAAAAAAAAGATAGAATTTTGAACCAAACCACATAGCCCCTTAAAAATTGTAGATTCGTGTACCTGAAGACTTGCTGACCAAGAATATGTGGTTAGTTATCTATGGGTGATTTTAACGCCAAAGTAGGTGACAACAACGATGGAGTACAAAGATATCTCGGTACTCATGGCATAGGCTGTATGAATCAAAATGGCGAAAGACTTCTAGAACTTTGTGAAATATCAAACCTCGTTGTGGCAGACACCATCTTTCCACATAAGAATATCCACAAGATAACATGGAATTCACCTGATGGCAGAACTAAGAACCAGATAGATCACTTCTGCATAAGCGCTAAATTTCGCTCATCAGTTCAAGACGTCAGAGCATACAGAGGTGCAGAGATCGGAAGCGATCATAACCTCTGCATAGCTAAAATGAGAATTAAACTGAAGAAGTTATACCAACCGAATAAAAAATAGAAGAATAGATGTACACAGACTGCAATCAAATGATATAAAGAAGGAATATAATGTCAAAATGAACAACTATTTCGATGCTTTAGGCAAAATTGACAACGATATCACCACCAAGACAATCGATACTAAATGGGAACAACTGAGAACAGCAATGACAGAAGCAGCTGTAGCGACCACCGGATACCTAGTACATAAAAAGAAAAAATGGATGAGAGAAGATACTTGGGATAAAATACAAGAAAGGAAAACAGCAAAACTTAAACTACTAGCGGCAAGTACACATAATGCAGTTGAATCTTGCAAACTAACTTATAACTTGTTAAATAAAGAAGTGAAGACAAAAACTCGAAGAGATAAAAGACATTTCATCAATGAACTGGCCGTAGAAGCTGAAAATGCTGCAAGAACTGGTAATAGTAGGTGCCTTTATCAAATTACAAAACAACTATGTCACCAGCCTACTGCTATGGAAACACCTGTTAAAGGTAAATTAGGGAATTCAATACCAACAGAAAAAGAACAAATGAAGAGATGGGCTGAGCACTTCATGGAGGTGCTAAACAGACCACCACCAACAGTAACACCTGATTTTAATAATGAAACATCCACAACCACTTTGCCAATAACTTGCGATGAATTCACGCTGGACGAGATCAAACAAGCCGTTAAAAGATTAAAAAATTTTAAAGCTGCTGGAGTTGACGAAATTTCAGGGGAAATGATTAAAGCAGTTAATGACAACAACCTCTTGAGAATTTTAGATATTATAAATGAAGTATGGAGAGAAGAACAACCACCACAACAATGGAAAGACAGTATTATTGTAAAGTTACCGAAGAAAGGTGATCTATCAGACTGTAATAACTGGCGTGGTATATCTATATTATCAGTACCTGGAAAATTATTATGTTGCATGATGTTAGAAAGACTTAAATTGCATGCTGACGAAAAGATCAGAGAAGAACAAGCGGGTTTCAGGCCGAAACGATCATGTATTGATCAAATATTCACACTAAGAACAATTATAGAAGAATCAGTGGAAAGGCAATCGCCACTTATTATCACCTTCGTCGATTTTCAAAAAGCCTTTGATAGTCTACACCGCCCATCATTGTGGAAGATACTTACAATCTATGGTTTTCCAACAAAATATGTGAATATAATCAAAGCGCTATATGATAATGCAAGATGTTGTGTTAGAACAAATAAAGGGAATACAGAATGGTTTACAGTAGAAACAGGGGTGAAACAAGGCTGTATTATGTTACCACTACTTTTTGGAATAGCTATTGATTGGGTTATGAGAAACTATACCCACAATGAACAATTGGGTATAAAATGGACAAATGGAAAATTCCTGGGGGACCTGGATTTCGCAGATGATGTAGCATTCTTAAGTTCAACACCAAGACAATCCCAAGAAGCAATAAATAATTTGTGTCATCTCTCGGTTAAAATTGGTCTCCAAATAAATGCCTCTAAAACTAAAGCTATGAACTTTTCTAACGAGACCTTTGATATCATCTTGAACGGGGAAAAAACTACAGAAAGTTGAAAGTTTCAATTATTTAGGCAGTAAAATGACTCAGGATGGTGACACAACAAGAGAAATCCATACTAGAATTGCTTTGGCAGCTAGCGCCTTCAATAGATTATCTAACATTTGGAAATTACGATCATTGAATATACATACCAAGCTTCGTCTGTTTAATTCAAATGTTATCTCAGTGTTAACATACGGCTGTGAGAGTTGGAAAATAACAAAATCATTGGAGAACAAGCTGAATACATTCGAGAACAAATGTCTTAGAAAACTCATGAACATCAGTTGGAAAGAATTCAAGACTAATCGACAAATAAGAGAAGACTCTAGGCAGAAATATGTCTCCGACTATATAAGGAAAAGACGATGGTCATATATCGGTCATGTCCTACGAATGCAAAACAACAGAATACCACTACAGGCGCTCACTTGGGTTCCTGAGGGTAAGCGGAAAAAAGGAAGACCAAAAGAAACACTCAGAAGAACAATAATAAGAGAAGGAAGAACGTTGGGCCTAAATAATGTGCAAGAGCTAAGAGGAGTGGCGTCACAACGAACAACCTGGAGAGCACTGGTTTCTGCCTTATGCGCCGTGTTTGGCGCTTAAAGAATTTATTATTATTATTATTATCTAAATAGTCCCTTAACTAATCAAATAATGATAAAACAATACATAGAGATCAGAGATACTGTCAGGTCAAGTCATATCTGCTTAGATTGGATCGCATATTTTTGGGGAAAAAGTAGGTGACAGATAGGCTAGGATAGTACAGTGAATCCGATTGGGTGGCATTTGAAGTGAGACGACCTTTGAATAAACATAAATAGCCTAGTAACGTAGAAAGGTTTGAATGATATTTTTTGAAAAGACTGTTTACACTGTAAAACTAAGAGTGATTGGCCAACTGAATCTATATTGTCAGAATAAGCGTTAGGGGGGACGCCATTACTAGAAAAAAATTCTACCAGCGATAGATGAGATCAGGCTGTGCTTACAAATACAATTTCTGGGCAGCCTGGACAACAAAACAGATCGAAACTGTGTCAGTCATCGTCTCTGTGTATTTCATTGAAAAAAATTGTGGTAAGATTGACATTTATTAACCTGTATTTTATATAAAAATTGAATGTGAAATAATAATATATGTATGTACATGAGTGGGTCTATAGCGACCATGAGGCAAAGCCTAAAGATTGATCCACCATGTGATAGACTGTCAGAGAGGTGTAAAACTACAAGAATATGGATGATTGTCATAAAGGAGCATAACACCTATCCTATTATATGGAAAAGATTACAGCTGGAATTGCAGTGGCGTCGTAACTATTAGGGAAAGGAATACTGGTGTACATTGTCACATCAAAAGAAAATGGTGGCATAGGTTTGTATAAGGATATGACCCTTTTTGTTTGTTTGTAATGTACCTGTCCTAGAATGTGGACTATTAGTGTATGCTAGGTATTAAGAAGGATGCATACCTTCACATTTCAGAGGTCCTGGGTACTGACGTTAATGTGGTACCAAACGCTTGAAAACTGATTGATTCAGGACTCTGCCTGTATACTGCGAGCCCATGCTAGTGGCCATTGCCTATCAAACGGGGAACAGATTGTCAAGCGAGCAGAGGAAACGTTCTCCTTGTATTCTACTGCCAAGTTAAGTGCATGTTCGGCACCTGAAAGCTCAACTCACAGAACTTTAAAAGAACTATATAGTGACAGTGAATAAAACTGGGACAAATATTTAATAGTTCCACAAGTGACAAATAGAAACAAACATTACTAAGAGGGTATGATTTCAAACAACAACCTAGTGGTACTACCAGTATTACCTTAAAGTAGGAGAACACTACAGACGTATATTAGAATAATATTTTTAGGTATGGACAGAGGATCTACTGTGCTATTTGACTGATGTAAATGATTATTTTGATTTCACTTTTAAATTGTCAGTCCTGATTCAAAATAAATTAGAATCAGGATAATAAAATTGTAAAAATTATATTTACACAAAATTCAAACACGGTCGTAAATAAGATAGCCTTTTAAAGTGTCGTTTGTATGTTATTGTGGTAGTACTGTGTGCTGTTGTGAATAATAAACTATTTGTTTGTACGTTTGTTAGGTATTACCCAATACACCCTACCTTCATAACCCTAGACACAACACGAAGTCATTTAATATAATAATATAAATACATTTTGAATAAGATAAAAGAGGTGGTAGCGGAAAGGTACCCTGAAAAGTTCACAATACTATTGGGTAAATTCAGGGACCTTCATAGCTAATCTAATTTAATACAAATATAATAATACATAACAACAATTCATAACATCAAATCCACCAGTCATTCGCACAAATTGTGTCCAGATGTGATCTCAGATTTCCTAGATTAACTAACCAAAATGGCTAGGCAGAAATAATCTGTTACAACCATAATTGTCAACGAGAACGGGCTGCAGTCATAGCTCTATGGTCCATATGTGGTCAAAAGGAAAATGAAAAAGATGATGCAAATTACACTAGTCAACAAATTTTCAAAAGTTATTTGTACCAGAAATTAAATATACCATTTCTCATTGATTTTGACATGCTGATTTCAAATATCATAATGAAATTCACCAATTGGCTCTGGTTTGTTTTTTTTAAATGATGAATTTACATTACAGTAATACAAATAATGTATGCTTGTTTAATTCTCTGGGGTGAACAGCTAGTCTTTCTACTTTAGCATTATAAAAATTGTGGTTACATACTCAATTAATTGATATTTCAACATAAAATGATAGAAAAAATAAAAACATTATTTAAAGTTCACATGTCATGTTTTAAAAAGGCACATTTGAACCCATTCCGTCATTATTCAGTCGCTGTTCGAGCTCTCTTTGCTTGCTTCTTGTAGTCAATCGATGAGGTGTCTCTTGTCACAGTCCAACAGTAATCAGCAAGCATTGAAGGGCTCCAATTGCCTTGATACCTTGTCTCCATAGCAGCAATGTCCTGGTGAAATCGTTCACCATGCTCATCACTGACCGCTCCACAGTTTGACGTAAAGAAATCCAGATGAGAATCCAGAAAATGAATTTTCATTCAAAGAAATGTTGCAGCCAAGACTCTTATACTTCAGAAGGAGATTTTCTACAATGTCATTGTAATTATCAGATCTGTTGTTTCCAACAAAATTGTCCACCACTGACTTAAATGCTAGCCATGCTGCTTTTTCCTTGCCATGCAACACGCAAAGAAACTCGTCATCATGAAGAAGTTTTCGAATTTGCGGACCAACAAATACTCCCTCTCTTATTTTAGCTTCACTCAGTTTTTGAAAATTTTCTGATGAGGTATTTGAAAGCCTCATCTGTTTTCCCCATTGCCTTGACAAAGTTTTTCATGAGACCCAGCTTAATGTGCAAGGGTGGCAACAAAATCTTGCTGGTGTCGACAAGTGCTGGGTTCTCAACGTTCTTACTGCCAGGCTGCAATGACTGCCTGATTGGCCAATGTCTTCTGATGTAATGGTCACTTCGTGCACGGCTATCCCACTTACAGAGAAAGCAACAGTACTTGATGTATTCACCCTGTAGTCCAAGCAAAAGAGCGACCACTTTTAAGTCACCGCAAAGTGACCAATGATGATGATCGTAGTTTATACACTTCAAAAGCTGCTTAATGTTTTCATAAGTTTCTTTCATATGAACTGCGTGACCAACTGGAATTGACGGTAACACATTACCATTATTCAACAAAACAGCGTTAAGACTCGTCTTGGATGAATCAATGAAAAGCCTCCACTCTTCCGGTATGTAATTGATTTTGAGGGCTGCCATTAAACCAGAAATGTTGTGGCACGCAGAAAGGTCACCCTCTTTGAAAAATAATGTAATAAGCGGCTTCTGGCGGTTCCTATACACAGAAATTGTAACATCTTCTGCCAGGAGATTCCACTGTTGCAATCTGGAACCCAAAAGCTCCGCCTTGTTCTTCGGTAAATTCAGATCTCTTACATCAGATCATTCAGTTCACCTTGGGTTATTAAGTGTGGTTTAGTGGATGTAGTTTGCTCAAAATCTGGGACGCTTGAGGTTGATGGTTCAGGACCACCAATGTCCTCTTCTTCATCAGTGGAAGCAGCTGAAAATGATTCTGGCACTTTGGGAACTGGTAGGTCATCGCCATGTGGTACCGGACGTATTGCAGAGGGGATGTTTGGATATTCCAGAGTCCATTTTTTCTTCTTTGATATGCCTTTCCCAATTGGAGGGTCCATGCAAAAGTAACAGTTGTTGAAATGATCAGTGGGCTCTCTCCAAATCATTGGGACTGCAAAAGGCATAGCTTGCCTTTTGCCAGTCAACCACAGTTTAAGATGTGCTGCACATGTATTGCAGCATATGTGTGGCGCCCAGCTCTTATCTTGATCTCCTATTCTGCAGCCAAAATACAAACTGTACGCCTTCTTAATCACTTTAGTTATATTTCGTTTTTGTGATGGAAATGTCACCTCACCACATATATAACAGAAATTATTAGCACTGTTCACACATGTCCTGGGCATTTCTAACTACGATACTTTTGATAAGGACAAATTCACTAACTAATGGCAAAATTTTATCAGAGATAAGATATTTATACACTAAGGTGACGTAATCATAGGTAGGATTGCATCATCAACTTCTAGTTACATTTTTATTGGTCATTAGAAAAAATTATGCAATCAACCACAACAGTTGCATCATATATATAAATTGACCGTAATTAAATAAACTAGTAGCATATATCTTGAAAACTAGAGCCAATCAACATTTTTAAATGTCATTTTCGTTTTCAGCACACCAAAATTAGTTAAGATCAGCTATTTTCATTTCTGGTACATTTTGGTTGTTGACTAGTGTTATCAGCCTGAAGTATTCTGGTAAAGCCATTAACTTCTGCTTGAAATGTACTGGTTTTACCATGATTGTCAAAAAACCCATGATTGTAAAAACCAATGATTGTCAATAAACCAAAGATTGTCGAAAACCAGTTATTGTCGAAAACCAATGATTGGCAATAAACCCATGATTGTCAAAAAATAAGTCAGAAACATTATATTATAACATTGACTTTCATAAATGGGTGCTTGTGTAGACAAGAAGGATTGAAGTGGTAAGCCATAATCACTAATGTGGAACTGATGATAAGATCACTAATGAAGAACTGATGATAAGATCACTAATGAAGAACTGATGACAAGATCACTAATGTGGAACTGATGACAAGATCACTAATGAAGAACTGATGATAAGATCACTAATGAAGAACTGATGACAAGATCACTAATGTGGAACTGATGACAAGATCACTAATGTAGAACTAATGACAAGATCACTAATGTAGAACTGATGACAAGATCACTAATGTAGAACTGATGATAAGATCACTAATGTAGAACAGATGACAAGATCACTAATGTAGAACTGATGACAAGATCACTAATGTGGAACTAATGACAAGATCACTAATGTGGAACTGATGACAAGATCACTAATGTAGAACTGATGATAAGATCACTAATGTAGAACTGATGACAAGATCACTATTGTAGAACTGATGACAAGATCACTAATGTAGAATTGATGACAAGATCACTAATGTAGAACTGATGACAAGATCACTAATGTAGAACTGCTGACAAGATCACTAATGTAGAACTGATGACAAGATCACTAATGTAGAACTGATGACAAGATCAGTAATGTTGAATTGATGACAAGATCACTAATGTAGAATTGATGACAAGATCACCAATGTTGAATCGATGACAAGATCACTAATGTAGAATTGATGACAAAAACCAGACAAGTGCAAATGGGAAAGATGTGACGAAAGGTCGCTAGCGTTTGATAGGACATACATCGAGAAAACAAGTCGGTAGCGTTATAGGGTAGCCCTTCTTCTTGAATCCACAGGGTAAAAAGAAATAAAGAGAGATAAAAAAACGCAAAAAGAAGGAAATAAGAGACATCCATGAAGAGGAATAAAAAAAGACATGGAAATGTCTTGAAAGGATGGTACAGGACAGAAAGTCTTGTATTTGGCGATAAGAATGTCCGCTTGCAGCCATCTGGAATAATGATTACAGAATCTGTTCGTGATATTGTTACTGCCTAAAGGAGCATTACTCAACCTTTTATCCCGCAGGTACCCTTGAAATACTCACAAATATGAAAGGAAACTCTATACACAGCGATACATAATATATGAGGCAATCTGATAATCAGATGTGGTACCCCCACCGATCAATTGTTTCGGCCATTTAATCTCCTTTATACTCTAAATTTAGCCTCCTTTTGACGACACGTGCTTGGTTCAACCTAGGCACTAAGTCCGTCGGTTATATTAAAGACTTTGCGGTCAGAAATGAAATATTAAATGTAAGTTACATCGTCATATGAAATACACATACATCAGTATGAATAATATATGTCTATCAGTATAAATGGTATATGCTCATTAGTATCAATAAAACATAATTATTAATTACAAATACAGTGGCGTCACTAGGGGGTTACTGGGGGTGCGGACCGCACCGGGTGACACTATCAGAGGGGGTGACACCATGACACCATCAGAGGGCGTGACACCAAAATGACTGTCTATAAATTTTTGTGCAGTGTTTAAGCAGAAATTTATTATATTTTTCATAAAAATATCCCTGTAGTTAGTTATAACCACGTGTTTACTTCGAATTCTATTGTTTTCTTACCGAATTTTCACTGTAACCACATGAAACTACGTAAATGTAAATACATTTAGGCTGTGCGTATGATATTGTAATTTAAAGGTGTAATTTTAATTTTGCTCGTTGTTTATGTCACTACTATTGCCATTACATTCAGTGATATACGGGAATTACGATTTACGAGTAACATTAGTACAAAAAACATTACTAAGGATTCTGTATGGTCTGGTACCGGAGGAGGTCCATGGGGGTGGCACCATGAGTTACCGCACTGGGTGACACCAACCCTAGTGACGCCACTGCACATATAAACAGGTCTGGCGTTCCTGGGAATCTTCTCTCGTAACTGTGCCCGGAGTGAAGGAGATGCCTGACCATCGGCTTGTGAAAAGACAATCTGACTGGCTAAGCGGTTAGTTAGAACGCTATCCTCACGAGGCACAGTTACTGAATTCGGTCCTAGAAACCTGGTTCCGTCACGCTCCAGCCTACTAGCTGTAAATGGGTATATGCCGCTGCTCTTGAATTAATGCAGGCAAAGGCAGCGAGGAAAAAGTTCTGGTTACCCCCACCTCATAAATATGGACTTAGTATGATGAAGTTTCTAACATTGCTCTCCCGTACGGCCGCATCTGCCATGGGACTAACGTTGTATAAATAATTATATATTTTTTCATGGTTGTATCCCTTTGTTTCCATTCTTATCTTAAATCTATCAGTCAGCACACACAACTTAACCACATAACCCGTCAAACACGTATCACTTCTCATGTAGTTATCACTTAGTACCTTTGTCACTTTTCTTAATTTATCAGCGCTGTTTTTAGTACTATTATGTACTCTATCATTATCTCTTTGTGTTCGAGTGTTAGAAATCTCCTGGTATAGAGTGTATGATAAGATATATTGGGTTTTAAGAATTCATCTACAAAGGAAATACTTAAAGACAAAGAAGTTTTGCCTTGAATGTATATTAATTTTTTAAATAAAATGTATCTCGTATATAAATAAATAAATGTATTTATCACTTCACATATATTGAATACCCAATGCATATATTTATTACGCCATGAGTTTATTTATTACATAAATAAATAAACATTACACATATAAAGGTATGGTTCAAGAAATCGTGAGAAATGAAGAAGTAGAAAACTAGACAAAAGACAAACAACAGAAGTGAAAGGCTTACCGGAGAATTGAACCCAGGACCTTCCCAACGGCAGCACTGCCTAGCTATGGAAGTGAATCACACTATCCTCCCTGCCAACTAGGCACCACAAAAATAGTGATTCGTGTACAGTGGTCATTAGCTCGATTCGCAACACGAAACAACGGATATGTACCTAGGGCGATCCAGGCAAATTAATGACGAAATCACTTCATTGATTCCCTTATTATACAGTATAGGTCAGATTACACAAGACAAAGACCTTCATACTGTGTCTAGTAAATGATAGAAGATTAAGAACAGTAAGTACAGGACAGAGGGTAGGTTTTTGGTATTGTGTAAACGTTTAAACACATAAAGAAGGGAAACCCGAGGCATGTAAACAGTAAATAAACTTTATTTCTCGCGAGTGCATGAAAACATACCTTTATGTGTGTGTAATATATTTATCAATGTCGTAATATATTTATCACCTAATTCATATATTTATCACACCATACATACATGTATCACCCTACGCATATATTTATCACCTAACACATTTTTTCACGTTTTACACATTAAACTTGTACAAGTGTTGCTATTAATAAATACGCAGGAAGACCCAAGGGCTATACGACATTTATAGCAAATGGTAAGAACTCTTAAAATAGAAAGAAAGAAAGAAGTTCATCGAAATGACACCCACCCCTCCACGCTACAGTAAACGTGTTACGATATACGACCAACTAAGCACCCTGCTATCAGCAGGGTTAGTCACTTTCACGACTGTCGCAGACTGTCTCCCTTGGTCTGCAGTAGTGGTCTACTAATGGCTCGACAGTGAAACAAAAAGGATTATTTTATTTTCCTAAAGGAAGCAATCTTCGCTCAAGATTACTCTTGGTAGAGATTTAAATAGGAGTATGGTGCTTCTATTTCAGAGAGTCTCACAAGGATATTAGAATGGTAAGTACAACAACTGACTCATCTAAGTTTGTTGCTAACTTTGTATTCCCCGCCCACTTCTGTGAGAAAAAATATAAGTGTCACGATATACCACTTGACTCGTATTTATTGAGACCTCAGCCAAAGATAATTCAGCAAAGTGTTAATATATACTGCTCAAAAAAAGTTAAAGGCCACTTTCAATTTTTAGGTCATTTCAACTAAGCTGTTTTTTTTTAAAACCTGAACACTCAGTCAAAAAAGTTTTGCTGCATTTTGTTGCATGCTTAAACAATGTTTGTTAATCTGACAATAAATCAAATCTGTGTTACGTGTGTGTACCTCCAAGGTCAATCAAATGTACGTGGTGGAAAGGGAAATAATGCATGTTTGAAAATGCTTCCTATGGCAAAGCCTGTTGATAACATTGCTGAAATTTGCTTTTCACGTGCAAGTCGTGACTATAGTGAACACATGTCACTCACTTTTCGGAAGGAACGGGCAATGGGTATGTTGTGATTGTTCTTTGTCTGAGAGCCAATACAACAACAAATGTGTCTTGCCGTCTTGTGGTAGACCTTGGACGTCCTGACTTGCGTTGTTCTGCGACACTGCTGGTTGCATTATAACGATCACGCAGAGTTTGTATGACAGAGTGGGCAACTCTTAATCTCCTAGCAACTTCTCGCAGCCCTACATCATCATATATATATATGCTTAAAAACTTGCAGAGATTATCTTACTTTTGTGATAGAAAGCATCCTCGTACCACATCATGTGGCCGAGAATACATTTTTTGAAAAGGGTACAATCTTTTATGGACACCCTGAATATATATATATATATATATATATATATATATATATATATATATATATATATATATATATATATATATATATATATATATATATATATATATATATGCACGGGGCTTCGTCTGCACGAAGCAGTCACCAGCTCTTGCAGTGGTGGTTTATGAGGCACGTTATTGTACATGATGACGTTGCCAGCCTCATACACAACTGTACATCCATAAGCATTTCGTACATGTTAAATTCACATATATACCTCTACACCTCACGGTAGAAGGGGAACGACTAAGTAAGTAAGTAAATTCACATAAAAAATAAAGAAATGTACATGTTACAACTTACCTCTTCTTTTCTGAATGGCGTTATTATATCAGGCTTTGATGCACAGAGGGGTCGTAGTATGTCCTGCAACTGTTTACGATGCAGTCTTTCCCCAAAATAGCTAATGTTACTTGTTAATGTACACTCCTAAATTTTAACACTTGAGGAAGATTTCCTCAAACTTGTGGCTCTAAGTATTATAAAAAATAGCTTTATTCTTTTAATTTTACGAGTTACTTCTTATAACTTTGGCCATTCTGATGCGTAGTTGGCAGGGAGGACAACGTGATTCGCTTGCATAGCTAGGCGTTGTTGTCGCACGGAAGGTCCAGGGTTCAAATCCTGGGTAAGCCACTCATGTCTGTTGTTTTTCTGTTGTCTAGTGTTCTACTTCTTTATTTCCTACGAGTGCCTTATAACATACCTTTATATTTGTTTCATATTAATTTACTGTTTACAGGTCTCGTGGTTTCCCTACCTTATGTGTTATAAATGTTTATACTATACCAAACCTACCCTTTGTCCTGTTCTTACTGTTCTAAGTCTACTATCATACTGGACACAGTATTAAGGCCTTTGTCTTGTTGGACTGACCAATACTGATATATAGGGTAACAACAGACGTGATTGCGTCATTAATAGGCTGAACTGCCCATGATAAACTTCCGGTGTTATGTATAGAGGTTCGCACTAATGACCTGTCATTGAAACATCCTTTTTTGGGGATGCGTAGATGGCAGGGAGGACAGTGTGATTCGCTTGCATAGCTAGGCGGTGTTGTCGCACGGAAGGTCCAGGGTTCAAATCCTGGGTAAGCCACTCATGTCTGTTGTTTTTCTGTTGTCTAGTGTTCTACTTCTTTATTTTCTACGAGTGCCTTATAACATACCTTTATATTTGTTTCATATTAATTTATTGTTCCTTTTCAATTTGAAACCAATCACAAGGTATGGCATCTTCTTTTATTAAATTTTCCACCCACATATCATGATAATGACCATATGAGGTATTGCAAATAATTCTTACCTTTACCGGAACAATTATATAATATATCATGCTACTATTCAATATGGTAATCTCTTCTCCCCATCTCTGTCTATTCAGACAAGATATCTTGCCGGAAATGATTATATCATTGTTGTAATCAAGATAAATTTAAGGATGGGCGATTTGTGCACTGATGGCTGGGAAATTAGACACATGTTATCTTATTTAGCCACCCATTACTTAATTCTTCCAAATGATTTTAATCCGGACAGCCTTATATGTTATCACTTCTGCTGGTCGCTCCTTCCAGCATCATATTATCCTTCCAGATAATACCTCGTATTTATCGAAATTGGTCAATCTGAATGTGATAATAGACACATGAGGTCGTTTTCTTGTGATACGCGACAGTTAAGATAAGAGACCAGACTAAAGGCCTTGCTAGAAATGCTAAGATAATTATCGGTAGATGAGAGCGTATAAGAACTGTAATGACCAATGAATACTGACGTAAAGAAGTCTATAAAAAGGATGGTTATCGAAAATTACTGACGTAGTGGAGTGACGCATAAGTGTCACAGGACACATTCAAAATAACGAATGCACTGAGAATGCCGTCACAACGATACAGCTGGCAATAATGGAAATATGTGTTTAGTTGTTCGCTTGTCAGGCCACGAATCTGGAACTGATGACAAGAACTAAACAAGTGTCAGTGGAACAAGACATGAGAAAAAGACGTTGGTGATGGATGGGACACGCATTCAGGAAACCTGTTGATAGCATTACAAGACAGTCCTTGTTCTAGAATCACCAGGGTAGGACAGGCAGTGATAGACCAAGGAAATAAAAAAACACACACACGGAGAAGAAACATGGAGACAGAAATGAAAATCACGAGAGAGACGGAACAAACTTGAGCTAATGGCAAGTGACAAGATAACTTGCCATGTGTTTGTTGAAGGTCTTATTCTCTTTGTGGAGCTAAAGAGCATTGATTGATTGTTCGTATGTCGTAACACGGCCACTCTTGCAGCGAAGCTATGACGTCGTTTAAATAGACTTGACCCGAGTCTCAGCAGTACATATTTCGTATCTGACTTTTCTGTTGTCAAGTGTTCTTGTTCTGTTTGTCTACTTTACGAGTGTCTACCATTTAGCAATTTTCATTATTTATTTACTACCAGTTCCCAGCACTTTTCTGAAGTGCAAAATCTAAGTGGTCTCGGGTGCTTTTCCTTTCGTCACTTCCTTTTTATCTCTGTCTTTCCTCCAGTTTCAAATACGCCAATCTTTTTTTTCCCTCGGGATAAATTCCCGCCAACCCATGCCAGTTTCCTCAGAGTCACGTGGTAGTGAGTTTGTACAAACGTTTTGACATGGACTACAAAGACAAGCCATCTGTTCAAATCCTGACTAGCACCACCAGAAAGCTTTTATTTGGCACAAATCAAAATGATGTCGGCTGAACCAACTCCCTGACTTTGGCCTTGTATCTTATTCTTTAGGAACATTTCTCCATTACTTCATTGCGGTTCCAAGATTAGCGGTTATCTCGTGTCTCAGGAAGACGAAGCCGATTTTTGCTATTTTCAAAGCTTTGACGGAATTCTGTTATTACAAAGAAACCTGACGGTTCCGTTGCCAACATCCAAATGTGACCAGCTGTTTGAGAAGACATCTGCCAGCGAAGTGGGCCAGAACTAGTCCAGCCATGATTGTTCTAACCTGCACTTAATAAAATGTTTTTACAGGTCGTCACTTTACACAAACACAGGCTCCTCTTCTCTGTGCTTAAATAACGCCATTTTCATCTACTGTTTCCTTTCTTATATTCTTTCTGTCTGTCTTCTGTCTCTCTGTCTTTGTCTCGCTGTCTTCTGTCTGTCTTTGTCTCGCTGTCTTCTGTCTCTCTGTCTTTGTCTCGCTGTCCGTCTTTGTTTCGCTCTGTTTCGGCGTATATGTCTATATTTTTCTCCATCTTCGTTTCAATCTGTTTTTAAATGTGTGTCTCCAGCTCTCTTTGTGTTTTTGTGTCTACATTTGTTTACATCTCTTTCTGTCTTTATCTCCGTTTATTTCTGTATTTCTGTCGATATTTTTCTCTCCATCTTTGTCTTTTTTCTCTCTGTATGTGCCTTTCTGCTTCTATCTGTCTTTACCTCTATGTGTGTATTTTCAGACCCACTTGCTGTGACCTCTCATCAAGTATTTACATTTAGTCCTGCATCTGGTTACAATTATGGGACATAAGAGTCAGGTCGTGGGCAACATTTTCATCGTCATCTCACAACAAGGCCAGCGTATTTCGGATACCAGAAGCGAAATGCATAAAAGTCAATTTTTCTCCCCAGAAGTTTTATCTTTAACCAATCACAGCCGCTTAATATCGTGAAATTTTGCCCTCGCTCCTTCCAGCCTACCGTCATATGGCGGTGAAAGTCACCGTCTCGTGGGATTATGTTCTAGAAATGACTGCTAGCTCTTGAGACTGGACCAACAACATAACGATTCACATTCCAGACTAGGAGCAACGGTTGCCGTCTGCTTAAAAACAAGATAACCTGCTGTTTTCTACGGGTGTGGGTTGACGACTTCAGTGTCTCGGCATTTTAAGTACGCTGTGGTTTTAAAAAAAAAGTGAAGTTGTCAAATATGACTGTATTTACATGAAATGGCAAATTTGGCGAGAGCCATCGAACCTTGAGAAAGATTTAATTGTTGGAAGGGTTTCTACAACTAGTGTCCCAGAGGATTTCGGCACCGTGGGATCCTGCGTCACGGTAACCAAAATGGACTATCTTTGTCACGGCATTTGAACGTTCATTACAGCATTTGAAAGTTTTTTACAAGGAAGGTCTGGACACAATTCTTACAAAGGAGAGTCTCAACAAACTTCTTACAAAGGAAGTCACGGCTAAATTCTTGCACAGGAAGGTCTGGGTAAACCTCTGTCAAAGGAAGGTCTGGATAAACTTCTTTCAAAGGAAGGTCTGGATAAACTTCTTTCAAAGGAAGGTCTCGACAAACTTCTTACAAAGAAGTTCTCGTTAGGTCTTGACAAACTTCTTACAAAGGAAGGTCTACAGAGGATGCAGATTGTATTTATTTTGTGGCAATAATCACTCAGGCATACATCTTCGACGTTCTTACAATGTTCATTTGTTTATAGCCGAGTTTAATTTGTTATTCTTAAAAATGTATGTGCAACTTCGATACGGAAAACGAAAGTTCTTACAAAGGATGAGTCCAGAGGTTTCACAGATGCAATATACCTGCTCCGTATTCCGTATGTTTAGGCGACTGGTTCTTTCTTCCGTGAACAGTGAGTTTCCTGGAACGCCCATCTCTGCTTCTGTGTTGTCTAGATTCCAGTATTTTTCGTTACCCTTGTTATTTTTTTCTTCAACCAGTGATCGCTGTGTCGAGATGGATGTAAGACAGAAAATAATGGATATATTTCCCAGAAATGGAGAAGACAGCAGGTGAACTAGTGTAAGGATGGCACAGGTCAAGTCAGGTAGTTAACTGCACAGTCCTAGACGGTAGCAGTAGAAGAGAGCTGTGTAGTAAGTCACCTTCTTGCTAGATATATCCTATGCTCCAGGGGTGTCTCTATTAATAGTTGTGAAATGCAGATCGTTAATTATCTCTGCCAACTTAAATATTAAATAAGTCTCTTAATTTTCACACAAGAACAACATTTCAAACATAAACTGGAAGTTAAACAAAATCAATCAACTGTGATTTTATCAAATATAACTGTACATTTATTAATTAAAATAGAAGTTTGGTAAAGATTGCAGATATGTATTCACACAACTCACAAGTTGGAAAATTATAAGGCGTCAATGTCTTTGTTCATCATTTCGGGCAATTAGTGACTCCTGGATCTTGTTTCTTCAAAGTAAAGAGTAATTATCTAATTGAGATCCTTACACTGCAGACACTTCTCGTCATACATCAGATGTTGATGTCCAAGGTACTTAAATCACCTAGACAGGTACTTAAATCACCTGCACAGGTAACCGCAAAGCTGCTATCCTGCGAATTGCAGAGATGGTCCATGAATCACTCACTGCAGTCTTTTATGCTTCTTATCAGAAGCTTTTTGTATGACTCTCTCGGATAAGAACCTTTCAGACACCGTATTACGGATCTGAGCTTATCACTTATGCAGGTCTGCTCACAAGCAGGTCAGCTTTGCTTTTCTCAGCTATGGGCTGTGACTATGAGGCTTCGACAAGCGTGTGTCTGTCCGCTGGACGTCTTTTCAGCTATGACATTTTGAAAGGCCAGAATTTAATCTGAGCGGGCTTAAATACCCAATCTAGATCTAACACTGTCCTGCTCGGAGGTCCGCGCCTCAATTCACCTTTCTACTTGTAACTTTTGTGGGATTTCAATGCCGTTATGCGATTTTCCTGACAAAATCATGATTTCCTTGTCAATTACCAAAGATAATGATTTCCCACTGCCATAATTACATGTATTTGTAGTTGATGTTCAAATCTAGAAAAAAGTTTCCGTTCGGATACTAATCATAAAGTTATAGCAGAATTACTGGTGTGCAATTCATAATTCATCAAAATGACACTAGTTTACGTTGTAATTCCAGAGTGTCTTGCCCGTTTCCCTACAATCGCTGAACACCAAGGAGGTACGGGCAGTGCTGGCGTGACTGGTAGTCCTTTCTAGGACAAGACCTTTTCAGGGCTACTTCATGCTAGCAGATAATATTAGTCCTTCTTAGGACTTAGTGTCCATCAACCCTGGACGGGCTTGCAGTCCTTTTCAGGACAAGCCCTTTTCAGGGCTTCTTAATTCTAGCTAATGGAAGTTAGTCGTCCTTTTTCATGACTTAGTTTTTAATCATCACAGCGCTTCCTAGCTGGGTCCATGGTTCGATCCCCAGTTGAAGTGGGATTTTTTAGACCACAAACGGCTCCGGGGTCTACCCAGCCTCATGAATTGGGTACCAGAGCAACTCTGGGAAGGTTAAAGCGGCCGGTGTGATGCTGACCACATCACACCTACTGTGCCGATGGTCAAGAAAATATGGGCCTAACACCATATTCCCAATATGCCTCAATGGGCGTGTAACGGGATCCCTCCTTACTTATGTTTTAAGGGTGAATTGCACAACAATATAACCATTGGACTTAATTCTAGGTTGAAAGGGACGTGCGTGGCCGCAAGAGGTCAAAATCCTCAAGGACAAAAACAATATGACTGGCCGAACAAATATCCTATCAGTCAAGGACAAAAACAAAATGACTGGCCGAACAAATATCCTATCAGTCAAGGACAAAAACAATATGACTGGCCGAACAAATATCCTAACAGTCAAGGACAAAAACAACGACTGGCCGAACAAATATCCTATCAGTCAAGGACAAAAATAATATGACTGGCCGAACAAATATCCTATCAGTCAAGGACAAAAACAAAATGACTGGCCGAACAAATATCCTATCAGTCAAGGACAAAAACAATATGACTGGCCGAACAAATATCCTATCAGTCAAGGACAAAAACAACGACTGGCCGAACAAATATCCTATCAGTCAAGGACAAAAACAACGACTGGCCGAACAAATATCATATCAGTCAAGGACAAAAACAATATGACTGGCCGAACAAATATCCTATCAGCTCAAGTTCTATCCATGTCGTGGTCATAATTGTCATCTCCGTCTCTCTTCTCCATTTGTGTTTTTTGGTCTAACCATTGCTTTCTTAACCTGGGGGTTCCAGAACAAGGACTGCCTTATAATGCTATCAACAGGTTTCCTCAATGTGGGTCTGATGCGTGATGCCATATGGTGATGAATGGTATCCGCATGTCTGGTTTTGTGTGTAGTGTGTAGATGATGTACAGTCAAACAATGTTCATACACAATAACAGGGCAATCCACATAGGACGTCAGTAAACTCACGACATGTAAAGTCAATGATTCTTGTAACAGCCGTTGACGTTTTTTCTTCATTATTTATTGTGGACGCCACAGTGACAAAATGGTTACGCGAATATGTAGGCACATCAAACAGTCATTATCACAGCAACATTCAATACAGCAATGGACGGTATACAGCATTACAATGATGAGTCAGATGCATGTTATATTTCATAGTGCTGTAAATGTAGTCAGGTGAAAAACTCCATCCTTTTCTATAACAGCCAGGAGATAACCAGATATATGAGATCAGTTCACTCTCCTTAGTCTGACTTCAGCAAGACAGACACGTCTGCCGAAGTATAAATAATGTCCTCAAAAATATCCTCTAGATAACAAAGGTTTTTCAAACCTAGTTCAGGTAACCAAGTAGCAAGTAATAGTCCTTGGGACCTGCATCAACCGATGCAGCACAATACAGCGACATGTGAGCTAGGAAAACATCTCGTGACGACGACTTTCGAAGACAGGCTATGAGCCAGAAATCGTTCACGACCAAAAATCGATAGAGTTAATGAAAATGTTAATTTACCTTGCCTTCCGGAAATACACAGAAATATCACGCCTCCCGACATGTGCAAATACACTAGAGGTATTATCTCGAATAAACGAAATATCCATTAAGAGGACTACACATCCCTGACAGAACAAAAAATAGCGGAGATCCCCTCTTCAACGAGGCATCTCTTTCGCCATTCCAAATCGCTCACTCCACTAGTGGTGGGCGGAAACCGATCGACCAAGAAGCAAGACAAGTCATGCGCAGTCCAGCGCAAAATGACCACAGCTCAAACTTAACTGCATTCGATACCAACGCGAGAAGACAAATGCTTACCGAGAAAAGTGACTATAAATTTCAAGCAGTTGTTGCCCTTGCGTTATAAAATAGATATTGAAATAAAACGATGTTGCGAGAATTTATCACGCAACATATCACCACCTCCTCCCGATAAAAAAAAATGTGGAACATATTTTTTTTTTTTTAAATATCAAAGAGCATGCGATAAGCGGCTCAAAACGCACGAATTATGCGCTGATAATTAATTAAATTGCCTAACATGAGGCTAATTATAGAGTGTCTGGTGAGGATATACCTCAACAGAAAAATAAATATGTCTCAAAAAATATTCACATCGGGGAGGTGTCACCAACACACATCACGTTAGCATGTAAACACAATATACGTATGCAAGTTACCATAATCATCATTAAACAGCATACTCTAATATTGTCTTTAAAAATGGATGTACAAATCTGATAGGAAAATTTAAATAGTACATTATTTGACATGTAATGACATAAGTACATAGTAAAGTTAAACTACATGACGATCCAGGACATATGCTCTGGTATTCCGAGGGTAAGTACACAATCTAGAACTCGTCATGCTTGATACTAGTAAGGTAAGTCCTCAGCTCAACAATGACATTCTGAGAAAGTACAAGCATTATAATGCTAATTAATAACTAATATGCTTCATAAGGTACAATACATTATTAATAATTGTGGCTGTTTAGTAAACTAACGGCCCTTATATTAACTACTCAGTCCTCCTCTATCATCGTAAAAACGAACAGAAGAAGATGACAACAAAGCACGATAGTGTGTACATATAAAGTGAGTACAGATGTGCTAATCTATTGTAGTAATATAGGTGTGTTATGACTCTGTAATATATAGAAATATAGGACAGAAGTATTAGTTAGAGTCATGTGGGCATCTAGACAAAATGTCAGCCATCACATTATCCGCACCACGGATAGCTCGTACCGTGAAGTGAAAAGGTTGAAGAGCTATAGCATATCGAGTGGATCTCGAACTCTTCAAATTCTTAGTCTGAATCGCTGTAAGAGCTTTCTGATCAGTCTCTAGAATGAAATGTGCGCCCAGGAGGAATCTTTGTAGCTTTAGAATTGACCAAACCATCGCTAACAACTCACGGTCTAAAACCGAGTAGTTCCTCTCTGCCGCATTTAGTTTTCTAGAAATGTACATAACAGGATGCAGAGTATTTGCATATTCTTGCATCAGTGCTGCTCCAATCCCAGTGGATGAAGCATCACTCCGAAGAACAAAAGTCCTATCAAGAGTAGGTAATCTTAAGATGGGAGGAGAAGAAAATATATTCTTGATTTGGTCTAATGAAGATTGGCATTCTTCAGACCAACGGACCAGATTAGGCGAACCTTTCTTCAACAATGTTGAGAGAGGTGCCATGATCGAAGATAAATTTGGAATAAATCTCCCATAAAATTGAATTAAACCTAAGAGACTCCTAACTTGTTTCTTCGTTTTAGGAACAGAGATGTTCAGTATTTTTGAAGTATTGTGGTCTTCTGTCTTCAAGAGACCATGACCAACACGATGACCCAGGAAAGAGATTTCACCAAAACCAACAAAAGCTTTAGAAGGTTTCGCTGTCAAATTATTCTCACGTAGAGTGGACAGTAAGTCATATAACCCTAAATAGTGATCTTCCCAGGTATCACTGAAGAGACAGATGTCATCTAAGTATGCGATGACATCCGAACGATGTGACAGAATTCGACGCATGATGCGAACGAAAGTGGCAGGGGCGTTCATGAGACCAAAAGGCATAACATTCCATTGAAATAGACCCCTAGGTGTAGAAAAAGCAGTAAGAGGTTTGGCATGCTCTGCTAAAGGCACTTGCCAATAACCTTTAGACAAGTCAAGTTTAGTGAAGAATCTAGAATTAGAAAGTCTAATCAGTAGATCTTCTAACAAAGGCATCGGTTCAGCATCGAACTTTGTGACCTGATTCAATTTGCGATAATCAACACAAATTCGTATGTTCTTATCCTTCTTCCGGACAATAACCATGGAAGAAGAATATGGTGAAGTCGATGGTTCAATTATATTTAATTGAATCATTTCATCCAATTCCTTTTCCACTTGCGACTGAAAGTGTATAGGAATAGGATACGGCCTAACCCTAATTGGATTATTGTCGGTAAGAATTATGTCATGTTCTATGACATCTGTGTGTCCAGGAATGTCAGTGAGAACATCCTGAAATGTTTGTAACATCGACGAGACTTGTCGATGTTCGTCACCAGAAAGATTAGGAGAAACAGAAACGTTTTTCCAAGATTCCGTGGAATGTAATGGAACCACTGGAAGGGGAAGGTTGACATCAGAGAAGGTAGCTTCCTCATCCTGTGTGACAGACAGGGATGAATAATGACCGTGAGGTGCAGGAGCATCATCCGTTGCCTGGAAAATAGGCAGCAAATAGTCCGGACGTTCGTGAAATTCCGAAAGCATGTTTATGTGGAAAGTTTTATGCTTTCCATCAATATCTACCACATAGTCAACATCGGAAATCCGAGAGACTATTGCATACGGACCTTTCCATGCAATAAGAAGTCTATTTTCCCTACTGGGGAGTAGGACGAATGCTTTGTCACCTGGACAAAGTTGTCGTAGACATCTATTCTTGTTAGCAAACTGTCTTGCCTTCTCTTTAGCAATTTCTGATGAAGCAGTTGCTAGCTTACATGCCTCAATGATCTTTTGTCTAAGAGCAATGACATACTCATATGAGGATTGAGTTTCATCGCTAATATCATCGGCAGTGATGAGATCGTGTAATAAAGACATAGGGCCGCGTGGACGCGCGCCAAAGACAAGTTCGAAGGGAGAAAATCCTGTGTGTTCATTAGGGACTTCTCTATAGGCAAAGAGAGCCGCGGGTAAAACCCTGTCCCAATCTTGAGGATGATCTTCAGTTATCTTACCAAGCAAAGTCTTGAGCGTTCTATTCAGACGCTCAACTAACCCATTAGACATAGGATGGTAGATACTACTGAGAGATCGTTCAATATGTAAGGTAGACATTACCTGTGACATAGTGTCAGATATGAGTTGAGTGCCATGGTCTGATAATATTTCTCTGGGGAACCCCAAGCGAGAAAATATCAACCAAAGAGCATCTGCGATATCTGTAGTAGATATGCTCTTAAGAGGAATAGCCTCTGGCCAACGTGTGCACATATCGACACATGTAAGGATAAACTGATGTCCTCTGGCCGACTTGACCTTAAAAGGGCCAATAATATCTATGGCCATTTTCTGAAACGGCCGAATAGGAATGTCAGCAGCCTGGATAGGCGCAGCATGTCGTGGTCCTCTAGATTTGACCTCCTGACATACCTTGCATGATCGGCAGTAAATACGAATGTCCTTATTGACAAAAGGCCAAAAGAAAGCCGCAAGGACTCTCGACTTCGTACGGGAAAAACCCATATGTCCAGCACATTGCGAGTCATGAGCATGTTGTAATATTTGCACTCTCATGCTCTTGGGAACAAGAATTTGCGAATGTGCCGACGTAGTCGAATCTTGTACCATACGTACAAGTACGCCGTTTCTCATTGCAATCCAAGATTTTCTATTTGTATCCTGATTCGGATCACCTTTCTTCGCAAGAACGAAGAATTTTTTTAAAGAAGGATCTTCTTCTTGCAATTTTATGAAAGAGTCACGAGTGATTACTAAGTGACTATCTTGGCTATCAACTTCATTATCACTATTCAGTGAAGTTTCGGGTGTTTGTAGAGCTTGTGCTCTTGTAACTACTGCATTTGTAGCTTGCATGTTATTATCTTCCCAAGCAGCAATCTGCTGTGGGGTACACTCCCTAACTCCGTGAATACGACCAATAATAAGGTCCGCAATAGGATTAGGTAAGAGACAAGCATGCACATCTCCAGTAAAGAAAGGAGTGGCAATGCGAATTACAGCAGTAGGATATTTTTCTAGAGTGCCGCCAAATGTGACACATTTAATAACCCTTCCTGTAGCACAAGATGGATCTACAAGCGATTGTCTAACACCAATAGTGGTGCATCCGGAATCGAAAAGTAGTGAGACCGGAGTATCATTAACAAGACCCTTATGTAGAATTAAAGAACCCCTCCCGTCATGCGCAACAGCAGCAGGAAGAGCGGGAGGTGGGTGACCACAACTCAAAGTAGTTATGGTACCCGGTTCGAATAAAGTACTGCATTGGGGGCATTTGTTTGCTCTCTCAAAGTCAAAAGCAGAACCAGTGACAGCGTCAAAGTTTTTACTATCAACAACATGATTACAGGCTCCCTCAGTTTCCTGTTGTACAGCATTAGCCTGCTGATATCTCTTTTTTTTTTGTGTTGAGATCTACCCCGACTATTATTACCTCTGAAGTTATCAGAGTTATTATTATCTCTGCAGTTATTATTGTCTCTATTGTAATTGTTATCCTGGTTCGAATTCCAGTTTCCACGATTACTATCATGTTCACATTGATGCGAACATCTATTTGTTTGGTTCTGAGGTCTTCGGCAGGAATAACCTCTATTACCATATCCTCTTTTGAAATGCCTATAATTATTAGGGTGATAGTAACGACCACTATCAGGTTGTCTCCAATTCTTCGAAGAAGAATCACCATGAAATTGGTTTCCATGATTTTGACAGAAATTACCGCTGCTCTTTCTATCAAAATTTTGTTGGAATCTACGAGCAAAGTTTTGACCATACGGAGCTGCCGAAGCAACTGGTAAACCTTCTTTCACCTTAGAGTTACCCATGGTTATGTGTGGGTGTGCAGTTACGTATTGGCAACAGAAATCTTCCATTTCTTTTATTGTTTTAGGTTTACGTTCATGAAGGAAAGCAAGGAAAGACTCATTGACAGACGACATGACTTTGTCTCTAAGTATTAAGTCCATAAGTCCTTCATAAGTTTTTTTTCCGTCTTAGATAGTTCAACCCATCGTGAGAAAGTAATGCGTATTCTTGCAATAAACTCGGAGAATTCAACTCCATTTTCAGGTAACATGTTTTTAAATTGTAGACGATAGCCGTCTTCGTTAAGCTGATATTTCTTTAACAGAGCGGCCCTGACAACCTCATAATTGTTCTTGTCAGGTTCATCCACCATATTTAATATACTTAGAGCTTTACCTGTCAGTATCCCTGATAACTGATAAACATATTTTGCTTTGTCTATGTTATGAGCTGTACATGCTTGTTCAAATCTGTCCAGATAGAACATTATGTCATCACTGGAAGGACTAAATGTTGGTAACTTAATCTTAAAAGTATCATTATTAGCCTTACCAGAAGATGAACCCTTGTTTGAATCATTACCATTACTCATGTTCATCAATTTCAATTTTTCCAACTCTAAAGCTAAGACCTTTTCTTCATGTTCCATTTTTGCTTTCTCTTTCCTCTCATCAGACTCTCTCTGTAATCTTCTCTCTCCTCAGCCTGAGCCTCTATTTGAAGTCTTTCAGCTTCTTTCTCAAGTCTTTTATTCTCAGCCTCTTTTTCAAGTCTTTTATTTTCAGCCTCTTTTTCAAGTCTTTTATTTTCAGCCTCTTTTTCAAGTCTTTTATTTTCAGCCTCTAGCTGGAGTTTTCTTTCCTCAGCTTCTGATTCCCTTTTTTGTTTTTCCATTTCCATTTGGAATCTTTTTTCATCCACCTGCATCTGCAGTTTCTTTTGTTCAGCTTCCATATGCAGTTTCTTTTGTTCAGCTTCCATTGCTTTATCATATCGAGCAGTTGCAAATTCTTCTAACTTATCACCAGTCTTCCCAAGCAATTTACCCTGCTCAATAAAGTGCTCAAATGTAGACATGTTGTCTAACATATGAGTCCAAAACCTGAAATAATTAACTAATTTATTTCAAACCTAAGTGTAACAAGTCTTAATTAAGCACTTGTATATTCACATCACCTTATATTATCCCAGTCTCTGTGGGAAACAAGTCTCCAATCAAAGAACTTGTATATGAAATATCAACAATCAATTCTTGATCATAAGTGCACTTCTCATTCAATAGTGCACGACACTATTCATCATTCATTTATCATCAGTGTAGTAGTAACAGTGCATTAGCATAGCCCATTAACTAATTACTATAACTGTAAACAATGACTATGTAAACACATGCAGAATGTAAACATTGAAAATGTAAACAATGCAAACAATGTAAACAATAACAATGTAAACAATAACAAAGATCAGCAACAATACAAAAACGTTCGCAGAAATCAACTAAAAATAAAGCAGAAATTAATGAAATATCACAAAAAATGTGACGATATCTACGATAGAATTAAACAAAATACATGACACCACAGTGTATAAACAAAAATGTTGTATGAAACTAAATTATAGACAAGAGTAGGCTAACAAATACAAACAAATCAAAACAAAACTAAAGAATGCGAAATAATAACGAAAACAATATTAAAACATGTCATCACAGCTAACATAAATAGCAACAGAAGTCGCTTAGCAAATTCCAGTATCGGAAATTTGCAAACCCTACAGAAAACGCTCACAATAGACGACCTCTATGACGTGGCATAATCTAACGGAGACACCACCCAACCGAGAACCCGCTGAAATATAAACATATAAATATACGAATAACATATAAACATATAACATATAGAATGAGATGATACACAGAAGACTCAGCAGAAGTATAAGGGCACAGTTTACATACAAACAGGCCACTTAACTTATAGGCTTCCAATCGTCGAACAGCAGAAAAACGGATGTCAATCAACGTCCTAAAGAGCGAAGCTCCAACGATGATGGCACATCTGAACTGCTTCCACTGCTAACACGATGGTACTTGAGCTTCTGAAATACTGTGTGTTGAGTTGTTTCGGCACTTGACCTTCTAATCCAAAAGTAAGTTGATGGAAATCGGTACTTGGCCTTCTTCAGAAAACAACCCGTTTCAACCGGCACTTGACCTTCACAAAAACGACAGCACTGGAACCTTGACAGCAGCAACTTGCTTGACTTGCGTAAAAGATAACAGCAGTCCGAGTTATCCGGCAACATGTAACAACGCCGGGTACTGTCAAATTCTTGTTTCCGTCAAAAAATTGAAATTTTGACTTTTACCGGGCAACGCCGAGTACTTTGAAAATGGTGAAGATGTTGACTGTATTGAAGAATGTTAATTTCTTGAAGGATGTTGATGAATTCTTGTTGAAAATGAAGTGGGTAAGGGACCCCGTGTTTGCTGGTACCAGAATCAAACCAGCTTATGGCCACCAAATGATGCGTGATGCCATATGGTGATGAATGGTATCCGCATGTCTGGTTTTGTGTGTAGTGTGTAGATGATGTACAGTCAAACAATGTTCATACAAAAATAACAGGGCAATCCACATAGGACGTCAGTAAACTCACGACGTATAAAGTCAATGATTCTTGTAACAGCCGTTGACGTTTTTCTTCATTATTTATTGTGGACGCCACAGTGACAAAATGGTTACGCGAATATGTAGGCACATCAAACAGTCATTATCACAGCAACATTCAATACAGCAATGGACGGTATACAGCATTACAATGATGAGTCAGATGCATGTTATATTTCATAGTGCTGTAAATGTAGTCAGGTGAAAAACTCCATCCTTTTCTATAACAGCCAGGAGATAACCAGATATATGAGATCAGTTCACTCTCCTTAGTCTGACTTCAGCAAGACAGACACGTCTGCCGAAGTATAAATAATGTCCTCAAAAATATCCTCTAGATAACAAAGGCTTTTCAAACCTAGTTCAGGTAACCAAGTAGCAAGTAATAGTCCTTGGGACCTGCATCAACCGATGCAGCACAATACAGCGACATGTGAGCTAGGAAAACATCTCGTGACGACGACTTTCGAAGACAGGCTATGAGCCAGAAATCGTTCACGACCAAAAATCGATAGAGTTAATGAAAATGTTAATTTACCTTGCCTTCCGGAAATACACAGAAATATCACGCCTCCCGACATGTGGGAAACACTAGAGGTATTATCTCGAATAAACGAAATATCCATTAAGAGGACTACACATCCCTGACAGAACAAAAAAATAGCGGAGATCCCCTCTTCAACGAGGCATCTCTTTCGCCATTCCAAATCGCTCACTTCACTAGTGGTGGGCGGAAACCGATCGACCAAGAAGCAAGACAAGTCATGCGCAGTCCAGCGCAAAATGACCACAGCTCAAACTTAACTGCATTCGATACCAACGCGAGAAGACAAATGCTTACCGAGAAAAGTGACTATAAATTTCAAGCAGTTGTTGCCCTTGCGTTATAAAATAGATATTGAAATAAAACGATGTTGCGAGAATTTATCACGCAACAGGGTCCTAACCATCGCCAGCGTCTTCTTCTCAACTCTTGTTCCACTGGCACTTGTCTGGTTCATGTCATCAATTCCACATTTGTGACCTTGTCACTAAATTTCAGTCTTTCTATTCTACGTAAGCTCCCTTTTATAAAAGTCTGTGGCTTTTTGGTTGTTTTTTTTGTCAATTTGTGACGGAGTGGTCATTGTCAGTTTGTGACGTAGAGATCATTGTCAATTTGGGACGGATTGATCATTGTCAATTTGTGACGGAGTGGTCATTGTCAATTTGTGACGTAGGGGTTATTGTCAATTTGTGACGTAAGGGTCATTGTCTAATTTGTGACATAAGGGTCATTATCAATTTGTGACGTACGGGTTATTGTCAATTTGTGACGTAGGGGTAATTGTCAATTTGTGACGTAGGGGTTATTGTCAATTTGTAACGTAGTGGTTACTGTCAATTTGTGACGTACGCGGTTAATGTCAATTTGTGACTGAGTGGAGTTATCAATGTGTGACTGAGTGGAGTTGTCAGTTTGTGACTTAGCGATATTTCACTGTGTCTAACTGCGTGGCAAAGACAATTTATAACCACCATTGTACTAGTTCCCGGGGGTTTCTGAAGGGACAAAGAATAGGACTACTGAACCCTCAGGCATGTCGTAACAGGCAACTAATATGAAGTTAGGTATGAAGCTGGCAACCTCAACATGTAACACAAATAGCCAGCTTTCCCATTAACTAGCTCTAAATGCCTGTTTCTTTTGACGCTACGTCAGAAATTCACTCCCTTGGCAAAGGGGAATAATTTATTATATTATGCTTTTTTTTTCAATTCTCGCCCCTTGACGTTGCTTCAGATGTCAAGTGTTTTGGAGTATTGGTAATGTCCGGGGGGGGGGGGGGGGGGGGGGGGGGGGGGGAGAGATATATTTATTTCTTTGTTGTGTCGAACTTGTATAGTTGTATGATTTGCGGAGTAGTTGTTTACTATAGTAGTTGTAGTAGGAGTGGGGATGGTGTTAGTGGTGGTAGTAGTGGTGACAAAAGTAGGAGTAAGGATGATGGTGTTAGTGGTGGTAGTAGTGGTGATAGAAGTAGGAGTAGTGATGGAGGTAGTGATGGTAATAGTAGTAACTGTCATTGTATTTGTAGTAGTAGTGGTAATAGTAGTAATGGTAGATGTAGTTGTGCTAGTAGTCGCAGTGTTAGTGGTGATGGTGATAATACTGGTAGTATTAATGATAATAGTAGTAGTTGTGGTAGTAGTAGTTGTTGTGTTATAGTTTTATAGTAGTCGTAGTGTATTAGTAGTAGCTATTGTAGCAGTAGTTGTTGTGTTATAGTTATAGTAGTCGTAGTGTATTAGTAGTAGCTTTGTAGCAGTAGTTGTTGTGGTAGATGTAGTAATGATGATGATAATAATAGTGGTAGCTGTAGTATTGGTATTTGTAGTAATAACGTTGTAGTTGTAGTAGTAGTGTTTATAGTAGCAGTAAATGTAGTAGTTACTGTAGTAGTAGCTGTAGCAGTAGGTGATGTAGTAGGTGGGGGAAACTAGCAGTGGTTGTTTGTGGGCAACAACATTAACAGTACTAATAATGATAGTAGTAGTAATGATAGTAGTAATGGTATTAATAATAGTTGTAATCAAGGCAGTAGTAATGATAGTAGTAATGGTAGTAGTAGTAATGATAGTAGTAATGATTTAGTAGTAATGGTAGTAGCAATGATAGTATTGTTTTTGTTCTTCTCCATGTCTCAGAGCCATACAATAGGACTGACTTCACATTTGAGTTGAAGATTCTTATTTTCGTGTTGGATCCGATTTCTCTTGATCTCCATATATTTTCCAATGCAATGAAAGCTCCTCTTGCCTTTTGTATTCTTATTTTGATATCGCTGTCTGTCCCTCCAACTTTGTCTATATTACTGCCAAGATATGTGTACGATTCTACATCTTGTATTGGTGTTTTTTCAAGTTTTTTTTCCCTGTTATCATTACCTGCATTTATTCTCACTATTTTTGTCTTTTCTCGGTGTATTTTCAGACCCAATTGCTGTGACCTCTCATCGAGTGTTTTCAATTTGTACTGCATCTGATTACGGTTATGGGACAGAAGAGCCAAGTCATCAGCAAATCCAGATCATCCAATTGCTTAGTCAGAGTCCACAAGACAACAACCAAAAAAGCTACAGACTTTCATAAATGGGTGATTGCATAGAATAGAGGGGATTAAAATGGTATGACAAGGTTACCAACGTGGAAACTGATGATAAGAACTAGACAAGTGCCAGTGGAACAAGAGATGAGAAGAAGACGATGGCGATGGATCGGACACACACTGAGGAGACCTGTTGATAGCATTACAAGGCAGTTCTTGTTCAGGAACCCCAGGACAAGAGAGGCAGAGGTAGACCAAGAAGCACATGGAGAAGAGAGCTGGAAACAGAGGTGAAAATGATGAGGAGAACATGGAAAGAACTTGAGATGATGGCACGTGACAGGAGGACTTGGCATGTGTTTGTTGAAGGCCTATGCTCCTTTGGGAGGGGAGGGTTATGAATGAATGATAGTATTAATGGAATTAATGGTAGTACTAATTATAGTGTTAACAGCGGTAAAAACAATAGTAATAATTTTGTAATAATGGTAGTAGGAATGGAAGTAGCAATAGAAGTAAGAATGGCAGTATTAATGGTAGTAGTAATGACAGTAGTAATGATAATAATAAAGGCAGTGGTAATGATAACAGTAACAATTGTAGTAGTAATGGTATTTGTAATAGTAATAATAATGGTAGTAGTAATAACAGTAATAATAATTGTAGTAATAATGGTAGTAGTAATATGAGCAGTAGTAATGGTAGTAGTAATGGTAGTAGGTATGGTAGTGATAATAGTTGTAATAAAGGTAGAAGTAATGGTAGTGATAATAGGAGTAATGATAGTAGTAATGGTAGTGATTGCAGCAATGTTATCTTCCCTTCCAGTCATTACCGACCATAGGAGCGTACCTCCCGAAATAACTTTCGGTGGCACGAGGTTGGACAATTGTAGATCGAGCTGTTGCCCATGCAGCAAGACCCGGCCTGGACGTCAGAGGAACGATCGGGCCGCTACAGTCTGATACCAGTAGCAACCGCCTGTCACTAGTAGGATACGGAACTTGCCCTCTAGTCCATCTTTGAATTTGGTCATTTGTGACTATATAAAGGATACAGACGTCTCGAGAGCAGAGGGTCTGCAGAAATGCCGGACATTTCGCGTCCTTCCAGTCATAACTGACCATATAAAGGATACAGATGCCTCGAGAGCAGAGGGTCTGTGGAAATGCCGGACATTTCTCGTCCTTCCAGTCATAACTGACCATATAAAGGATACAGACGTCTCGAGAGCAGAGGGTCTGCGGAAATGCCGGACATTTCGCGTCCTTACAGTCATAACTGACCATATAAAGGATACAGACGCCTCGAGAGCAGAGGGTCTGCAGAAAGGCCGGACATTTTGAGACATGCAAGCATGTATTAGCTCCAGAATTGCCACAGTTATCCAAATAGGATCGTGTCATCTAAGGAACCTCGACTGATTTAATGAGCCATTCGCGGTTTCACCGTGAGACAGTGTGAACTTAGACATGCATGGCTTAATCTTTGAGACAAGCATATGACTACTGGCAGGATCAACTAGATAACTGTCCCGACTTCTTCGACCATTTCGTCGCTCGCGCGGGGAGGGAGACAGCGCTCTGTGCAGAGCGGATCCCGGCGAATTTATTCTTGCGAGAACCACTGGCCGCCTGCCGACAAGACGTTCCCCTAGTCGGACAGGACGGGCCGAAAGCGACACCAGCTTACTGACTGCCGGCCCACGACTCATTGCGAGAGCGGGGCCTTTTTCGAGACTGTTGTCGAGCCACGATACGGAGATGCGACGGCTTGCTCACATCACGACCGGGGGCTGCGATTTACGGACACAGGAGCCAAACTACTGCCTCGCTAACCGATGAACTGGGAGGGCCCAATGGTACCGGGATCACCAAGCACAGTCTCTCGTAGTAGTAATAATAGTAGTATTTGTCAAAGTAGTAGTAGTGATGGTGATGGCAATATTAGTAGCAAGTGTAGCAAAGACGAGAATAGCAGAAGCAGTAGTAGTTCTATGACTGTCAGTCTACATGGTATCTTGGCAGTCAGTTCTGTCACTTTAGCTCCAGGAGGAGCATAGGCCTTCAATGATACCAAGTCTTCTTGTTATGTGCCATCCGCTGAATGTCTTTCTGTGACCTCTTTATCATTTTGACGTCTGGCTCGAGTTCCCTTCCCACGGCTACCTTTATCCCTTTTTACTATGTCGATTGGAGAAGAAGAACTGCCTTGTTTCCTCATTGTATGCCTTGTCCATCTCCAGCGTCCTCTTCTGAGTCCTTCCTCCACTAGCATGTGCCCTCACTTCTAAATTAGTGCGTATTTGAAATACTGGAGTCCTGGAAAGACACCAAAGGTTTGAATTAATGGGCAGTGCCCAGTAGGTATAGCACATGATGATGATTATACAGTACAGGATGAGACAGCTTAGATTTACAATATGGGATAATATGTTTTGATTGGACAACTTTATACTGAAGAGCATAAACGTACAATACAATACACAATTTGTGATTGTCAAAAATCATAACACGACTTACAGTTTAAAAGTGGGGGTCGGAGATAGTTTTTTAAAACCAAACCAAGCAGTTAAAAAGTGCAACATTATATTAGCTCTTTGGACTCCGGAATTATTTTCAACCCTGTGCGGTAACTTACATTCGTGATAGACTAAAACAAACTCTCAGAGCGTTGTTTTGGCACGGTTGTCAAATCTGACCAACGCTCTGAGCGTTGTTCCGGAGTCAAAGAGTTAGGCATTGTGAGTGAAACTGCATTAACATGAGTTTTGGTTTTTATCTTCATTGCACACGGACAGGATCAATGCTCCGATCTCCTCCTTTAGATTATACAAGGAGGATCTCAGCACAGTGCACGAACTCTGTAGCACAGTCGAGAATCCCTAAGTGTGTATACAGGAATAACACATGCTAGAAATAGTTTTGTGGCGAGCAGGTTTTCCTATTGTTGTAAATTTTGCCGAGGAATCGAACGCAGGATCATTCGAACGGCGCCTTCGCCTCGGTATGGGAGTGAATCGTGAACAAATAAATGACCAAATCAGCACCCTGGTGCTGCGATTCACTCCAGTAGAGAGGCGACGGTGCTACTTGGATGGTCCTGGATACGATTTCCAGGTAAGAATATCATTTTTGTAACGTTTATGTTGTCTAGTTTTCTACTTGTTTATTTCTCACGAGTGAGTACCTGTAAGTTACTCATTTGTCTTTGTTATTTATTATTGACAGGTCTTGTTTTTTTTTTCTTTTTGATTGTTTCTATGATAACAGAAGACACCACGAAATAGTACCATAATGCGGAAGGTGAAAGGTGCAATCAAGCGGGAGTAGGTTCAATACCCCATTGATAACCAAAAGGTTGAACAGAGTATTAGAGCTCGATAATAGATGGAAAAGAAGAAGAAGAAGAAGAAATAGGTTCAATTCTCAGTGCAAGCGAAAAAATCAACAGGGGATTGACACTTGGGAGTAAATACCCAAATGGGCTTGCCCTGTAATAGCATAAGGGAGATAAAAGGGCCGAATACTTGTCCGACGGGGGACCACTTACGATGATCAGATTTCCTTATGTTGTAACGTTCTGTATAGAGTTTACTATTTTAGTTTCCATAGCATGAGATAGCGGGAAAGGTTAACATACAGCTCGAACGAATACCGTAATACGGGATAACTTTTACACCCGGAAGCGGCAAACATTATATGTGTTCCTGGCGCGATCTCTGATTGGCTAAATAGATCATGCTAAGTCTTAGCAGATCTTACGGGTATAAAGGTAGTCGCATAACAGATACTGCCGTAAGGGTAGAGTGTAAGAGACTTCCCCATACTAGGTCCAGCATCGAGAGGTGCGGTGACCGGTTACCTTCCTCGCTGCCTTTTCCTCCCCTAACTCAAAGAGCAGAGACAAGTACCAATTTACAGCTGGGTACACTGGAGCGTGTCGGTACCGTGATTCTAACACGGTACCTTAGTTGCGAGAGACCAGCGCTCTAACCATTCTGCCACTCGGAGGCTATCTTACGCAAACGCGTATCCTGGTAATGCGAGCTAGGCGTGCTGCTACTTAAAATGAATATGTACGCCTACTATTTAACTTCTTCCCCTCTTAATTTAAAAACCAACTATATTCAATTACGCAACAATAGTTATTAGGGGTATATGTCAATTATCTCCGAAATACTAATTAACTTACAACTTGAAACTCACTGTCACTGTAATAATCTGCATTCCCGGCAACTAACAAAAATTAATCACAAAAAAAAAAACACTGGACGGACACAGCCGATTTTTACAACTTGAGAGCTGCAAGACCACCGTACGCATGTTCCTATTGTATTGATGTATCTGGCCATGACCCCGATCCACACAAAACAATCTTCAGACGTGAATCCGAAAGATGCAGCACGCATTGTGACGGAATTACCCGAGAAACTTCGGGCGTGTGACGTACGTCTAGTTTGACTAGTGAATTTTCCCTGATATGATGGATGATTTAAAGGGACCTTTAGCTTTTCATAACATTAGAACCCCTGAACATTTGTTGTAACTTTTCGTTTGCCAGAACGCATTCCACCGGGACTCATGTAGGATACAGCGACGAGATCAAAGAGACAGACCGAGGGATCTTAGGGGAGACTATCGGTGCTATCAAAGACAGTAGTTTTCCCTGATACGAGACGCAGTTGCTTGCCGCTAATTTCGCGTCTCGGTGTCAATCGAGGAACCGAGCGAACGGGGGAAAGCGAAACGGGCAGCAGCGAGCGGATACGAAGACCAGGGGGCGGCTTTTTCTCTTGATTTGGCGGTCAGATCCCCAAAAGTTCGTGAGATCAAATAAGTTGTCAAGTTTATCATGTCCCACTCAACTTACATTCCATTTTAGCTAAATAGACCACGAAGAACTAGACACGTTATCACTCGCTGGCCAGACCTTTACAGAAGCACTAGCTTTATTGAAATCTTGTTATAGATTTTCCCCTGGATTTTATATATATTTGCAGTGATTTCTAATTCTGTGCAAAGCGGTAAAATATATATTGTGTAAAGTGATCAGTGGTCTAGTCATTCTATTTCAAGGGATTTTGTGTTAATTTAAATCTATTTAATTAAACCATCTCAAGAGTTCCAGTTTTAAATATAATGATCTATCTATTATATTATTTCAAAAGATAATAGATGCTTAAATTAACTTTTAAAGTCGCGAAGGAATTTATAATTAATAAATTCAGTTAAGTCCTAGTTTTTATAGATGTGGGTTTTTAACCACTAGAATTCGCGCAGTGTTTATTAAATACATAATTAAATACTCGAGTGTATTATAGGCTTAACGGGAAATTCATCGCGCTTTAGAAGGTTATTTGTTTTCGGTATATTACATGTCTTTTTTTTCTTTCATACAGAGTGATCGTAACCTGTGCGATCCCAGCATTAAGAAAGCAATAAAGAAATCAATCTAAGCAAAGCAAAGCATAAACAGTGTGTAGAGTTCCCCTGACGCAGAACTTGATGAGACTGTGTAAATTTTTAATCTTTGAGGCGATTCTATGTTTGGAATTCCGCTATCTAACTTATAGCAAAGAAAGCACACCCAAAGACAAATTTAACGCACCATCAAACAACTTAAGTCGTAACGGGAAGAAGAACACTGGCCCGAGCTTTGTTAGTTTACTGACACAGAGAGATAATTCATAATTTCCTGAACAGTGATGTGACTAGTTTTCTCACTGGACTTAAACCATACCTCACGGATAAAGTGTACCAGCACGCGTAAGAATTTTATTATCCGCGGCATAGTCAAATAGACCACACCATCCTCACCCCGGTATCAGAGACCGTGCCCTCCCATAGAAACTGTTATTAAGAAAAGAGACACAACTACAGATTCATTTTCCAGCGATTACGGGACCCTTTTATGTGCTGACCGCCTACCCGATAATCTGGGGCTAGAACTTGAACAAACACTCATACATTTAGTTGAGGTGTAACTGCTGTTGTGTTATTCTATGGAGTGCAAGATTTTTTCACAATCGGTAAGTGAGAGCAAGATGAGTGAAGGCCTTTGCTAGCGCGAGTATGAATGACAGGAAATTAATTCTTTTGTGTGACCATTTTGTTAACTTGCTTACCTGGTAACATATATCTTTTCTGTATACCCTACATTGTTCCTTTAAGTGGGATAGTTGATAATTTGTTAACTCTGTTTAAAACCACCTCCTTTCCATTTGCTTAGTAAAGGGAAGAACAGCTGGGAAGAACAGGTTTTTTTTTCTATCACTTATACCTAACTTGGTAACACCTCTTTCAGAGTAATTAACTTTACTGTTAGGTTAACGTACCCGTGTTCCTGATATTATCTATCTCTGGACTGGGTTTGTCTTTGTCTAATGAGCGGGAAGGGCTTAGTCGATACCAATCTTCTTCACCCCCTCCCAAACTTGTTATTTGCATTTGTGTACTTATGATAATTTATGTAATATCTGATATTTTTAGTGATTGATGTTTAAAGTAAATAAAATCACATAAACTCATTTAGTTCTGTGTGTTGGATATACCCAAAGCCCAACTTTTCCCCTATTCGTTTAATATAGTTTGTATCAACGTCGTGTGTGTGTTTTTGAAAACACCGAATCGGTGAGCGCGCAGATGCGAGTCTGGAAAACTGGCAAATAATTGTTTGACCAGGAGAGTGAAAGAGAAGATTGAGAGACACGATTTGTCGTAAATAAGTCTGTCTTTACTCTCCTCCAGCACGCTGGGAAGCAACTATTAAATCTCTACATTTTCTATCACTGAGCTTTCCATCATCATTTTCCACTCTAAACCGGTCCACTATTTCTACGACTCTTTTCTCTCAAAATAAATTTACGACAATATTTGGCCGGCTCGTCTGGGATAATTTTGAGATACATTTGATGCACACATATTTGTGGGCTGGTTCTGGGATCTTGAGCTACATTTGAGGCAATCGCATAGCCGGGTTAAAGATATTTTGAGTCTGATTTAGTTTGGGTCTAACTAGGTAGAGTGTGAATGATTTGTCTTTGTGAATTAGGGAAATAAATAAATAATTACACCCCTAGACAAACGTTCTTTAAGTATTTGGGTTGTCCACACAGCATATTTACAGGTCGTTTTCTCTCCACAGCAGTAGAAAGTACAGATAAACAAATATATTTGCTATTTTATTATCCTCTGGCGGAGATAATTATATTTCTTTCTTTATAAAAGTTGCTGGGATTGCGTGATTGTTTTACAGTCACTAAGGTTTTTGAAGTCAAAAGAGTTGAGCTTAGCTAAAGACGGATTGTTCTGATTTTGAAAAATTAAGTTAACAACGTCTCATCTCAATAATTGACTTTAGGGACGGAGTTTGTTGTCAGAGATTAAAAATTTAGGGAAAATTTTTTTTCTTTTAAATTGTTTTAATATAAATTTTTCTCGACTGTTAGTAAAAGTAGATTCTTTTCCAGTGTAACTTACCAAGCTGCAAACGCGTTTATTAACCAGGAATTGGAAATATATGACGCGGAGCAACAGAGAGCCGAAGCTGAGAGGAAGGCGGAGCAACAGAGAGCAGAAGCTGAGAGGAAGGAAGAGAAAGAAAGAACAGAGAGGAGAGAAGCCCAGGAGAGGGCAGATAAGAAAGAAGCAGAAGAACGTCTTTTGGAACAGAAGAAAATTGAAGCAGAGATGGAAACTCGCAGAGAGAGAGAGAGAGACAAGGAAAGACAGCATCAACTGGCGCTTAAGGCTCTAGAGAGTCGGGGCACCTCTACTTCGACTAACGGAGAGCCGTCTTCGCCCCAGTCTCAATCAATGGACCTCTCCAGTACTCAATCTGCCCAATTAACTGCTATGTCGTTTTCTTTAGAATCTTTTCCTAGCCCTAACGAAAAAATTGACAGCTACCTAGAAAAATTCGAGAGACTCGCGAATCTTTATGGGTTAGAGAGTACCCGCTGGGCGCTCAAACTTTCAACGTCACTGAAAGGCAATGCTTATGACGTGTACACAAAGCTGGGACCGAATCAACATGATTACGACATGTTGAAAAAGGCCTTACTACAGCAGTTTGAGATGACTGCCCGAAAGTTTCTGCAGTTGTTCAGAAACAGCCGAAAAGAGAGCACGGAAACATTTCCCCAGTTCTCTTCACGTCTCACGGGTTATCTGACAAAGTGCATTGAATTATCTGACCTACCTCTTTCATATGAGGGACTCCTCGAACTCGTTCTTGTGGAGCAGATAAAATCCACTTTGTCGAATGAAACACGTAGATTTTTGGCTGAACAGGGGGCAGTCAGGCTTGAAGACATACTCAATAAAGCCGAACGCTATAGCAATGCAATGGCCGAACTTCCCAGCACTAAACGTAAACCCACCGATGAGCCATCTCGAAAACAGAATCTAGAACAGGCATCCTATTTTTCCACTTCCTCTCAACATTATAACCAACGAGATAACAATACCCAGAAACCTCCCCAGGAAAAATCGAAATTCTACAAAACCCGATACCCCCCCAACAACAATTCTGATCAACCCAACAAGCCTACGTGGCAGCGCGGCCACCAAGGTCAAGGAAAAGGGAAGACCCCTACACCAGGAACGTCTGATCAGGGCAAACAAACCGGTGCAAACCGCATTGGATGTTTGCATACAGCCTCGAAAGGTAGAGTCAATGTCAGTGATTCTCAACCTGAGGGGGACCGACCCTCAACTCGAGGAACTGTAATTTTGAACGGTACCTCCACTACTTGTCTTTTTGACACTGGATTAAGTTTTGATTGTATTGTCGCTAGGCACCTAGTCAAACCCGGTCAGGAGACAGAGGAAACCGTCAAACTTAGTGGAGTTTTCAGGAGTGATGCACCCAGGACGCTTCCTATCGCACTGGTAGAAATACACTCTGACTTTGTCAGAGGAGTTATTAAAGCGGCCATAATGGATGATCCGATCTACCCAGTTATCCTGGGATGTAGATATGTGTTCATTGGGAGACCTAAGGAGCCGATTGTGGCAGCGGTAACCACAAGAGGGCAAGCCAAGAAGGAGAGGGAGCCTGCGCCAAACTTGTTGCCGAATGAACTGAAGGAGGCGCAACAAAAGGATATGTTGCGTGATAAATTCTCGCAACATCGTTTTATTTCAATATCTGTTTTATAACGCAAGGGCAACAACTGCTTGAAATCTATAGTCACTTTTCTCGGTAAGCATTTGTCTTCTCGCGTTAGTATCGAATGCAGTTAACTTTTGAGCTGTGGTCATTTTTGCGCTGGACTGCGCATGACTTGTCTTGTTGTTTGGTCGATCGGTTTCCGCCCACCACTAGTGGGGGTGAGCGATTTGGAATGGCGAAAGAGATGCCTCGTTGAAGAGGGGATCTCCGCTATTTTTGTTCTGTCAGGGATGTGTAGTCCTCTTATGGATATTTCGTTTAGTCGAGATAATACCTCTAGTGTTTTCCCACATGTCGGGAGGCGTGATATTTCTGTGTATTTCTTGAAAGCAAGGTAAATTAACATTTTCATTAACTCTATTGATTTTGGGTCGTGAGCGATTTCGATTCATAGCCTGTCTCCGAAAGTCGTCGTCACGAGATGTTCTTTCCCAGCTCACATGTCGCTGCATTGTACTGCATCGGTTGATGCAGGTACCAAGGACCATTACTTGCTACTTGGTTAAATGAACGAGGTTTAGAAAACCTTTATTATCTAGAGGATATTCTTGAGGACATTATTTATACTTCGGCAGACGTGTCTGTCTTGCTGAAGTCAAACTAAGGAGAGTGAACTGATCTCATACATCTGGTTATCTCCTGGCTGTTATAGAAAAGGATGGAGTTTTTCATCTGACTACATTTACAGCACTTTGAAATATAACATGCATCTGACTCATCATTGTAATGCTGTCTACCGTTTATTGCTGTATTGAATGTTGCTGTGATAATGACTGTTTGATGTGCCTACACATTTGCGTAACCATTTTGTCACTGTGGCGTCCACAATAAATAATGAAGAAAAACGTCAACGGCTGTTTCAAGACTCATTGACTTTATACGTCGTGAGTTTACTGACGTCCTATGTGGATTGCCCTGTTATCGTTGCATGAACATTGTTTTGACTGAACACATCTACACACTACACAAAACCAGACATGCGGATGCCATCCATCATCATATGGCATCACGCATCATTTGGTGGCCATAAGCTGGTTTGATTCTGGTACTAGCAAACACGGGGTCCCTTACCCACTTCATTTTCAACAAGAATTCATCAGCATCCTTCAAGAAATTAACATTCTTCAATACAGTCAACATCTTCAAAATTTTCAAAGTACTCGGCGTTGCCCGGTAAAAGTCAAAATTTCAATTTTTTGACGGAAACAAGAATTTGACAGTACCCGGCGTTGTTACATGTTGCCGGATAACTCGGACTGCTGTTATCTTTTACGCAAGTCAAGCAAGTTGCTGCTGTCAAGGTTCCAGTGCTGTCGTTTTTTGAGAAGGTCAAGTGCCGGTTGAAACGGGTTGTTTTCTGAAGAAGGCCAAGTACCGATTTCCATCAACTTACTTTTGGATTAGAAGGTCAAGTGCCGAAACAACTCAACACACAGTATTTCAGAAGCTCTTGTACCATCGTGTTAGCAGTGGAAGCAGTTCAGATGTGCCATCATCGTTGGAGCTTCGCTCTTTAGGACGTTGATTGACATCCGTTTTTCTGCTGTTCTACGATTGGAAGCCTATAAGTTAAGTGGCCTGTTTGTATGTAAACTGTGCCCTTATACTTCTGCTGAGTCTTCTGTGTATCATCTCATTCTATATATTATATGTCTATATGTTATTTGTATATTTATATGTTTATATTTCAGCGGGTTCTCGGTTGGGTGGTGTCTCCGTTAGATTATGCCACGTCATAGAGGTCGTCTATTGTGAGCGTTTTCTGTAGGGTTTGCAAATTTCCGATACTGGAATTTGCTAAGCGACTTCTGTTGCTATTTATGTTAGCTGTGATGACATGTTTTAATATTGTTTTCGTTATTATTTCACATTCTTTAGTTTTGTTGTGATTTGTTTGTATTTGTTAGCCTACTCTTGTCTATAATTTAGTTTCATACAACATTTTTGTTTATACACTGTGGTGTCATGTATTTTGTTTAATTCTATCGCAGATATCGTCACATTTTTTGTGATATTTCATTAATTTCTGCTTTATTTTTAGTTGATTTCTGCGAAAGTTTTTGTATTGTTGCTGATCTTTGTTATTGTTTACATTGTTATTGTTTACATTGTTTGTATTGTTTACATTTTCAATGTTTACATTCTGCATGTGTTTACATAGTCATTGTTTACAGTTATAGTAATTAGTTAATGGGCTATGCTAATGCACTGTTACTACTATACTGATGATAAATGAATGATGAATAGTGTCGTGCACTATTGAATGAGAAGTGCACTTATGATCAAGATTTGAGTGCTGATATTTCATATACAAGTTCTTTGATTGGAGACTTGTTTCCCACAGAGACTGGGATAATATAATGTGATGTGAATATACAAGTGCTTAATTAAGACTTGTTACACTTAGGTTTGAAATAAATTAGTTAATTATTTCAGGTTTTGGACTCATATGTTAGACAACATGTCTACATTTGAGCACTTTATTGAGCAGGGTAAATTGCTTGGGAAGACTGGTGATAAGTTAGAAGAATTTGCAACTGCTCGATATGATAAAGCAATGGAAGCTGAACAAAAGAAACTGCATATGGAAGCTGAACAAAAGAAACTGCAGATGCAGGTGGATGAAAAGAGATTCCAAATGGAAATGGAAAAACAAAAAAGGGAATCAGAAGCTGAGGAAAGAAAGCTACAGCTAGAGGCTGAGAATAAAAGACTTGAAAAAGAAGCTGAGAATAAAAGACTTGAAAAAGAAGCTGAAAATAAAAGACTTGAAAAAGAAGCTGAAAATAAAAGACTTGAAAAAGAAGCTGAAAATGAAAGACTTCAAATGCAGGCTCAAGCTGAAGAAAGGAAGTTACAAAGAGAGTCTGATGAGAGGAAAGCAAAAATGGAACATGAAGAAAAACTCTTAGCTTTAGAGTTGGAGAAATTGAAATTGACGAGCATGAGTAATGGTAATGATTCAAACAAGGGTTCATCTTCTGGGAAGGCTAATAATGATACTTTTAAGATTAAGTTACCAACATTTAGTCCTTCCAGTGATGACATAATGTTCTATCTGGACAGATTTGAACAAGCATGTACAGCTCATAACATAGACAAAGCAAAATATGTTTATCAGTTATCAGGGATACTGACAGGTAAAGCTCTAAGTATATTAAATATGGTGGATGAACCTGACAAGAGCAATTATGAGGTTGTCAGGGCCGCTTTGTTAAAGAAATATCAGCTTAACGAAGACGGCTATCGTCTACAATTTAAAAACATGTTACCTGAAAATGGAGTTGAATTCTCCGAGTTTATTGCAAGAATACGCATTACTTTCTCACGATGGGTTGAACTATCTAAGACGGAAAAAACTTATGAAGGACTTATGGACTTAATACTTAGAGACAAAGTCATGTCGTCTGTCAATGAGTCTTTCCTTGCTTTCCTTCATGAACGTAAACCTAAAACAATAAAAGAAATGGAAGATTTCTGTTGCCAATACGTAACTGCCCACCCACACATAACCATGGGTAACTCTAAGGTGAAAGAAGGTTTACCAGTTGCTTCGGCAGCTCCGTATGGTCAAAACTTTGCTCGTAGATCCCAACAAAATTTTGATAGAAAGGGCAGCGGTAATTTCTGTCAAAATCATGGAAACCAATTTCATGGTGATTCTTCTTCGAAGAATTGGAGACAACCTGATAGTACTCGTTACTATCACCCTAATAATTATAAGCATTTCAAAAGAGGATATGGTAATAGAGGTTATTCCTGCCGAAGACCTCAGAACCAAACAAATAGATGTTCGCATCAATGTGAACATGATAGTAATCGTGGAAACTGGAATTCGAACCAGTATAACAATTACAATAGAGACAATAATAACTGCAGAGATAATAATAACTCTGATAACTTCAGAGGTAATAATAGTCGGGGTAGATCTCAACACAAAAAAAAGAGATATCAGCAGGCTAATGCTGTACAACAGGAAACTGAGGGAGCCTGTAATCATGTTGTTGATAGTAAAAACTTTGACGCTGTCACTAGTTCCGCTTTTGACTTTGAGAGAGCAAACAAATGCCCCCAATGCAGTACTTTATTCGAACCGGGTACCATAACTACTTTGAGTTGTGGTCACCCACTTCCCGCTCTTCCTGCTGCTGTTGCGCATGACGGGAGGGGTTCTTTAATTCTACATAAGGGTCTTGTTAATGATACTCCGGTCTCACTACTTTTCGATTCCGGATGCACCACTATTGGTGTTAGACAATCGCTTGTAGATCCATCTTGTGCTACAGGAAGGGTTATTAAATGTGTCACATTTGGCGGCACTCTAGAAAAATATCCTACTGCTGTAATTCGCATTGCCACTCCTTTCTTTACTGGAGATGTGCATGCTTGTCTCTTACCTAATCCTATTGCGGACCTTATTATTGGTCGTATTCACGGAGTTAGGGAGTGTACCCCACAGCAGATTGCTGCTTGGGAAGATAATAACATGCAAGCTACAAATGCAGTAGTTACAAGAGCACAAGCTCTACAAACACCCGAAACTTCACTGAATAGTGATAATGAAGTTGATAGCCAAGATAGTCACTTAGTAATTACTCGTGACTCTTTCATAAAATTGCAAGAAGAAGATCCTTCTTTAAAAAAATTCTTCGTTCTTGCGAAGAAAGGTGATCCGAATCAGGATACAAATAGAAAATCTTGGATTGCAATGAGAGACGGCGTACTTGTACGTATGGTACAAGATTCGACTACGTCGGCACATTCGCAAATTCTTGTTCCCAAGAGCATGAGAGTCCAAATATTACAACATGCTCATGACTCGCAATGTGCTGGACATATGGGTTTTGCCCGTACGAAGTCGAGAGTCCTTGCGGCTTTCTTTTGGCCTTTTGTCAATAAGGACATTCGTATTTACTGCCGATCATGCAAGGTATGTCAGGAGGTCAAATCTAGAGGACCACGACATGCTGCGCCTATCCAGGCTGCTGACATTCCTATTCGGCCGTTTCAGAAAATGGCCATAGATATTATTGGCCCTTTTAAGGTCAAGTCGGCCAGAGGACATCAGTTTATCCTTACATGTGTCGATATGTGCACACGTTGGCCAGAGGCTATTCCTCTTAAGAGCATATCTACTACAGATATCGCAGATGCTCTTTGGTTGATATTTTCTCGCTTGGGGTTCCCCAGAGAAATATTGTCAGACCATGGCACTCAACTCATATCTGACACTATGTCACAGGTAATGTCTACCTTACATATTGAACGATCTCTCAGTAGTATCTACCATCCTATGTCTAATGGGTTAGTTGAGCGTCTGAATAGAATGCTCAAGACTTTGCTTGGTAAGATAACTGAAGATCATCCTCAAGATTGGGACAGGGTTTTACCCGCGGCTCTCTTTGCCTATAGAGAAGTCCCTAATGAACACACAGGATTTTCTCCCTTCGAACTTGTCTTTGGCGCGCGTCCACGCGGCCCTATGTCTTTATTACACGATCTCATCACTGCCGATGATATTAGCGATGAAACTCAATCCTCATATGAGTATGTCATTGCTCTTAGACAAAAGATCATTGAGGCATGTAAGCTAGCAACTGCTTCATCAGAAATTGCTAAAGAGAAGGCAAGGCAGTTTGCTAACAAGAATAGATGTCTACGACAACTTTGTCCAGGTGACAAAGCATTCGTCCTACTCCCCAGTAGGGAAAATAGACTTCTTATTGCATGGAAAGGTCCGTATGCAATAGTCTCTCGGATTTCCGATGTTGACTATGTGGTCGATATTGATGGAAAGCATAAAACTTTCCACATAAACATGCTTTCGGAATTTCACGAACGTCCGGACTATTTGCTGCCTATTTTCCAGGCAACGGATGATGCTCCTGCACCTCACGGTCATTATTCATCCCTGTCTGTCATTCAGGATGAGGAAGCTACCTTCTCTGATGTCAACCTTCCCCTTCCAGTGGTTCCATTACATTCCACGGAATCTTGGAAAAACGTTTCTGTTTCTCCTAATCTTTCTGGTGACGAACATCGACAAGTCTCGTCGATGCTACAAACATTTCAGGATGTTCTCACTGACATTCCTGGACACACAGATGTCATAGAACATGACATAATTCTTACCGACAATAATCCAATTAGGGTTAGGCCGTATCCTATTCCTATACACTTTCAGTCGCAAGTGGAAAAGGAATTGGATGAAATGATTCAATTAAATATAATTGAACCATCGACTTCACCATATTCTTCTTCCATGGTTATTGTCCGGAAGAAGGATAAGAACATACGAATTTGCGTTGATTATCGCAAATTGAATCAGGTCACAAAGTTCGACGCTGAACCGATGCCTTTGTTAGAAGATCTACTGATTAGACTTTCTAATTCTAGATTCTTCACTAAACTTGACTTGTCTAAAGGTTATTGGCAAGTGCCTTTAGCAGAGCATGCCAAACCTCTTACTGCTTTTTCTACACCTAGGGGTCTATTTCAATGGAATGTTATGCCTTTTGGTCTCATGAACGCCCCTGCCACTTTCGTTCGCATGATGCGTCGAATTCTGTCACATCGTTCGGATGTCATCGCATACTTAGATGACATCTGTCTCTTCAGTGATACCTGGGAAGATCACTATTTAGGGTTATATGACTTACTGTCCACTCTACGTGAGAATAATTTGACAGCAAAACCTTCTAAAGCTTTTGTTGGTTTTGGTGAAATCTCTTTCCTGGGTCATCGTGTTGGTCATGGTCTCTTGAAGACAGAAGACCACAATACTTCCAAAATACTGAACATCTCTGTTCCTAAAACGAAGAAACAAGTTAGGAGTCTCTTAGGTTTAATTCAATTTTATGGGAGATTTATTCCAAATTTATCTTCGATCATGGCACCTCTCTCAACATTGTTGAAGAAAGGTTCGCCTAATCTGGTCCGTTGGTCTGAAGAATGCCAATCTTCACTAGACCAAATCAAGAATATATTTTCTTCTCCTCCCATCTTAAGATTACCTACTCTTGATAGGACTTTTGTTCTTCGGAGTGATGCTTCATCCACTGGGATTGGAGCAGCACTGATGCAAGAATATGCAAATACTCTGCATCCTGTTATGTACATTTCTAGAAAACTAAATGCGGCAGAAAGGAACTACTCGGTTTTAGACCGTGAGTTGTTAGCGATGGTTTGGTCAATTCTAAAGCTACAAAGATTCCTCCTGGGCGCACATTTCATTCTAGAGACTGATCAGAAAGCTCTTACAGCTATTCAGACTAAGAATTTGAAGAGTTCGAGATCCACTCGATATGCTATAGCTCTTCAACCTTTTCACTTCACGGTACGAGCTATCCGTGGTGCGGATAATGTGATGGCTGACATTTTGTCTAGATGCCCACATGACTCCAACTAATACTTCTGTCCTATATTTCTATATATTACAGAGTCATAACACACCTATATTTCTACAATAGATTAGCACATCTGTACTTACTTTATATGTACACACTATCGTGCTTTGTTGTCATCTTCTTCTGTTCGTTTTTTTTAAAATGATAGAGGAGGACTGAGTAGTTAATATAAGGGCCGTTAGTTTACTAAACAGCCACAATTATTAATAATGTATTGTACCTTATGAAGCATATTAGTTATTAATTAGCATTATATTGCTTGTACTTTCTCAGAATGTCATTGTTGAGCTGAGGACTTACCTTACGAGTTCTAGATTGTGTACTTACCCTCGGAATACCAGAGCATATGTCCTGGATCGTCATGTAGTTTAACTTTACTATGTACTTATGTCATTACATGTCAAAGAATGTACTATTTAAATTTTCCTATCAGATTTGTACATCCATTTTTAAAGACAATATTAGAGTATGCTGTTTAATGATGATTATAGTAACTTGCATACGTATATTGTGTTTACATGCTAACGTGATGTGTGTTGGTGACACCTCCCCGATGTGAATATTTTTTGAGACATATTTATATTGTTTGGCAATTTAATTAATTATCAGCGCATAATTCGTGCGTTTTGAGCCGCTTATCGCTTGCTCTTTGATATTGAAAAAAAAAATATGTTCCACATTTTTTTTTTATCGGGAGGAGGTGGTGATATGTTGCGTGATAAATTCTCGCAACATCGTTTTATTTCAATATCTGTTTTATAACGCAAGGGCAACAACTGCTTGAAATCTATAGTCACTTTTCTCGGTAAGCATTTGTCTTCTCGCGTTAGTATCGAATGCAGTTAACTTTTGAGCTGTGGTCATTTTTGCGCTGGACTGCGCATGACTTGTCTTGTTGTTTGGTCGATCGGTTTCCGCCCACCACTAGTGGGGGTGAGCGATTTGGAATGGCGAAAGAGATGCCTCGTTGAAGAGGGGATCTCCGCTATTTTTGTTCTGTCAGGGATGTGTAGTCCTCTTATGGATATTTCGTTTAGTCGAGATAATACCTCTAGTGTTTTCCCACATGTCGGGAGGCGTGATATTTCTGTGTATTTCTTGAAAGCAAGGTAAATTAACTTTTTCATTAACTCTATTGATTTTGGGTCGTGAGCGATTTCGATTCATAGCCTGTCTCCGAAAGTCGTCGTCACGAGATGTTCTTTCCCAGCTCACATGTCGCTGCATTGTACTGCATCGGTTGATGCAGGTACCAAGGACCATTACTTGCTACTTTGTTAAATGAACGAGGTTTAGAAAACCTTTATTATCTAGAGGATATTCTTGAGGACATTATTTATACTTCGGCAGACGTGTCTGTCTTGCTGAAGTCAAACTAAGGAGAGTGAACTGATCTCATACATCTGGTTATCTCCTGGCTGTTATAGAAAAGGATGGAGTTGTTCATCTGACTACATTTACAGCACTTTGAAATATAACATGCATCTGACTCATCATTGTAATGCTGTCTACCGTTTATTGCTGTATTGAATGTTGCTGTGATAATGACTGTTTGATGTGCCTACACATTTGCGTAACCATTTTGTCACTGTGGCGTCCACAATAAATAATGAAGAAAAACGTCAACGGCTGTTTCAAGACTCATTGACTTTATACGTCGTGAGTTTACTGACGTCCTATGTGGATTGCCCTGTTATCGTTGCATGAACATTGTTTTGACTGAACACATCTACACACTACACAAAACCAGACATGCGGATGCCATCCATCATCATATGGCATCACGCATCAGGACCCTACTCTGGCGCCCTGCTTTAAAAAACTGCCCATGGCTAAGGACCCCAGACACAACGGAGACATCTTTTCTAAGGATGGTGTATTGTATCGTAGAACGGGCAACCCGGACACGGGGAATAACCAGCTCCTAGTACCGACGCAGTACAGAAACCAGATCTTAGAAATGGGGCACTCTCTTCCCTTTAGCGGACACATGGGACAAAACGCCACTATTCAGCGAAAAAAAAACCACTATTGGTGGCCAGGAATGAACTCTGACATTGTCAGGTACGTGAAATCCTGCGCCCAGTGCCAACGGGTAGCACCCAAGCACTTGACACCCCCAGTACCTATGGGGCAAATGCCAATAGTAGGGACTCCATTTGAACGGGTTGCTGTCGACATTATTGGTCCTCTGGAAAAGACCAAAAGAAGGAACAGGTTCATCCTGACCTTAGTTGACACTTGCACTATGTGGGCCGAAGCCGTACCGCTACCATGCACTAATTCCAAGCATGTCGCAGAAGCCCTTGTGCAAATTTTTACACGGTTGGGATTCCCTCAACAAGTTTTGACGGACAATGGATCCCAATTCCGTAGCCTGTTAATGGAGGAGATCTTTAAGATCTTGAGGGCCAAACATATCCACACAAGTCCCTACCATCCGGCCGGAAATGGGCTCGTGGAACGTTTTAACGGTACCCTCACCATGATGTTACGTAAGCTGGGTCAGGAGAAACCGGAAGACTGGGACCAATGGGTATCGGCTGCCTTATTCGCCTACCGAGAGGTACCCCAAGCGTCTACGGGTTTTGCGCCAGCTACACTTTTATTTGGCAGACCTATTAAGGGGCCACTAGAAGCCTTACTTCGGTCCCTGACAGACCAGAAGGCTGACGAGACAGTCGTCTCTGCAAGCAAGTATGTATCTGAGCTTAAGGAAAGGCTAAAGCTAGGATGGGATCTAGCTACTACCAACCTTAAGAAAGCCCGCGCTAAAATTACTAAAAGATACAACAAAGCTGCAAAAGAGAGAGAACTACAACCAGGGGAGAAAGCCCTATTGCTACTTCCAACCGGAAGCAATAAACTTCGCATCGGATGGCAAGGACCGTTTACCGTCCTTAAAAAGATCTCACGTACCAACTACAAGATCTCCATCAAAGGAAAGGAGAAGGTCTTCCACATAAATCTGCTAAAGAAATATTTGGAAAGACCGGTGCCATCCTCCGAGCATCTCCTGGCTGTCGCCATAGCAACGGAAGACGAGGAAGATGATGATGGTTGCATGGAGTATCCACTGCAACCCACAGAATCCTTTAAAGATGTCAAGTTCGGCGACAATCTCTCACCAGAACAACAAACAGAAACTAGGGCTCTACTAAAACAGTACAGTGCAGTTTTAACGGATGTACCTGGTCGAACACATCTCATTGAATTTGATATGAAATTAACAAACGAGACCCCTGTTCAAACCAGAGTTTACCCCATCCCGTACGCTAAAGCTGATGCACTTCGCGGAGAAATAGACAAGCTGCGTCAGGCAGGAATTATCAGTGAGTCTACATCTCCTTACAGCTCGAGCGTAGTGCTGTTGCAGAAGCCCAATAAGGAAGTTCGGCTGTGCATTGATTACAGGTTGCTAAACGCTGTAACGGAATTCCAGCCCGAACCTCTCCAAACTGTTTCTGAGTTGTTCACCAAGCTCAGCAAAGCAAAGATCTTCTCCAAGATTGACCTCAGTAAAGGTTATTATCAAATACCAGTCAAGGAGGAAATTAAACCTTTGTTAGCTTTCAGCACTAGGGAAGGACATTACACATTTAACGTGATGCCGTTCGGTTTGCATAATGCACCAGGAGTGTTCACCAGGATGATGAGGAAGCTTCTAGAACCTTTGCAAAGTCCCCATATCCATAATTTCATGGATGACATCTTAATTGCATCGGAAACCTATGAAGAACATATTGCTACGGTTGCTATGCTCCTCAGGAGACTACAGGAAACGGGTCTCACAGCCAGACCTAGCAAATGTCTCATCGGGTTTGAACAGTTAGACTTCCTGGGGCACACTATTTCTCACGGATGCAGTTGGCCTATTAAGAAGAACGTGGAGAAAATAGTGGCAGCAAAAAGACCCCGAACGAAGAAAGACGTACGTTCCTTCATATCGCTATGTGCATACTATCAGAAGTACATCCAGAACTTCAACGGACTGACGGCACCTCTGACTGACCTCACAAAGAAAGGTTGTCCTGATAAGGTCATATGGGATCAAAAGTGCGAACACGCGTATAGCACTTAGAAAGGACAGTTGTCTGCATACCCCATTTTGAGGTTGCCTGACCTCAAGAAACCTTTTGTACTGAGAGTCGACGCGTCAGGTCAGGGCATCGGGTCAACACTGCTTCAAGCCGATGACAGTGACCTGAACATGCTATTTCCAGTTGCCTATGGCAGTCGGAAATTAAATAAAGCGGAACGGAACTACAGTGTAGTTGAAAGGGAATGTCTTGCTCTGATTGACGGTATCAGACGCCATCATGAGTTTCTTTATGGTACATCGTTCACGGTGCAAACAGACCACGCTCCGTTAGCATTTCTTGGTGCCAATAAAGAATTTAACGCTAGGATCATGCGTTGGGCCCTCCTTCTAAGCGTCTATTCTTTCAAAGTGGAATATATTCCGGGAAGACAGAATGTCGGGGCTGATTTCCTGAGTAGAAACTGGTCTACAGAGGAAGAAGAGCAAACTGAAGATACCACTCATCCTAAAATCACCAATCAGGTCACCTCCATTGTCAAAAATGAAAACATGAAAAATGGTTTCATGTCTAAAAGTGGGGACGATTGTGACGTACGTCTAGTTTGACTAGTGAATTTTCCCTGATATGATGGATGATTTAAAGGGACCTTTAGCTTTTCATAACATTAGAACCCCTGAACATTTGTTGTAACTTTTCGTTTGCCAGAACGCATTCCACCGGGACTCATGTAGGATACAGCGACGAGATCAAAGAGACAGACCGAGGGATCTTAGGGGAGACTATCGGCGCTATCAAAGACAGTAGTTTTCCCTGATACGAGACGCAGTTGCTTGCCGCTAATTTCGCGTCTCGGTGTCAATCGAGGAACCGAGCGAACGGGGGAAAGCGAAACGGGCAGCAGCGAGCGGATACGAAGACCAGGGGGCGGCTTTTTCTCTTGATTTGGCGGTCAGATCCCCAAAAGTTCGTGAGATCAAATAAGTTGTCAAGTTTATCATGTCCCACTCAACTTACATTCCATTTTAGCTAAATAGACCATGAAGAACTAGACACGTTATCACTCGCTGGCCAGACCTTTACAGAAGCACTAGCTTTATTGAAATCTTGTTATAGATTTTCCCCTGGATTTTATATAGATTTGCAGTGATTTCTAATTCTGTGCAAAGCGGTAATATATATTGTGTAAAGTGATCAGTGGTCTAGTCATTCTATTTCAAGGGATTTTGTGTTAATTTAAATCTATTTAATTAAACCATCTCAAGAGTTCCAGTTTTAAATATAATGATCTATCTATTATATTATTTCAAAAGATAATAGATGCTTAAATTAACTTTTAAAGTCGCGAAGGAATTTATAATTAATAAATTCAGTTAAGTCCTAGTTTTATAGATGTGGGTTTTTTTAACCACTAGAATTCGCGCAGTGTTTATTAAATACATAATTAAATACTCGAGTGTATTATAGGCTTAACGGGAAATTCATCGCGCTTTAGAAGGTTATTTGTTTTCGGTATATTACATGTCTTTTTTTTCTTTCATACAGAGTGATCGTAACCTGTGCGATCCCAGCATTAAGAAAGCAATAAAGAAATCAATCTAAGCAAAGCAAAGCATAAACAGTGTGTGTAGAGTTCCCCTGACGCAGAGAACTTGTTGAGACTGTGTAAATTTTTAATCTTTGAGGCGATTCTATGTTTGGAATTCCGCTATCTAACTTATAGCAAAGAAAGCACACCCAAAGACAAATTTAACGCACCATCAAACAACTTAAGTCGTAACGGGAAGAAGAACACTGGCCCGAGCTTTGTTAGTTTACTGACACAGAGAGATAATTCAATAATTTCCTGAACAGTGATGTGACTAGTTTTCTCACTGGACTAAACCATACCTCACAGATAAAGTGTACCAGCACGCGTAAGAATTTTATTATCCGCGGCATAGTCAAATAGACCACACCATCCTCACCCCGGTATCAGAGACCGTGCCCTCCCATAGAAACTGTTATTAAGAAAAGAGACACAACTACAGATTCATTTTCCAGCGATTACGGGACCCTTTTATGTGCTGACCGCCTACCCGATAATCTGGGGCTAGAACTTGAACAAACACTCATACATTTAGTTGAGGTGTAACTGCTGTTGTGTTATTCTATGGAGTGCAAGATTTTTTTCACAATCGGTAAGTGAGAGCAAGATGAGTGAAGGCCTTTGCTAGCGCGTGTATGAATGACAGAAAATTAATTCTTTTGTGTGACCATTTTGTTAACTTGCTTACCTGGTAACATATATCTTTTCTGTATACCCTACATTGTTCCTTTAAGTGGGATAGTTGATAATTTGTTAACTCTGTTTAAAACCACCTCCCTTCCATTTGCTTAGTAAAGGGAAGAACAGCTGGGAAGAACAGGTTTTTTTTTCTATCACTTATACCTAACTTGGTAACACCTCTTTCAGAGTAATTAACTTTACTGTTAGGTTAACGTACCCGTGTTCCTGATATTATCTATCTCTGGACTGGGTTTGTCTTTGTCTAATGAGCGGGAAGGGCTTAGTCGATACCAATCTTCTTCACCCCATCCCAAACTTGTTATTTGCATTTGTGTACTTATGATAATTTATGTAATATCTGATATTTTTAGTGATTGATGTTTAAAGTAAATAAAATCACATAAACTCATTTAGTTCTGTGTGTTGGATATACCCAAAGCCCAACTTTTCCCCTATTCATTTAATATAGTTTGTATCAACGTCGTGTGTGTGTTTGAAACACCGAAAGCGGTGAGCGCGCAGATGCGAGTCTGGAAAAACTGGCAAATAATTGTTTGACCAGGAGAGTGAAAGAGAAGATTGAGAGACACGATTTGTCGTAAATAAGTCTGTCTTTACTCTCCTCCAGCACGCTGTGAAGTAACTATTAAATCTCTACATTTTCTATCACTGAGCTTTCCATCATCATTTTCCACTCTAAACCGGACCACTATTTCTACGACTCTAGTTTTTCGAGGCCGTAAGGAGGCAGCCCCTCCACCATGCAAAGGCACAACAGGCCAATCACCTCTTTGCTTTAAATCACGATTACTAGCAACACAAGAGAGAAAACTGGACTGATTCTAAAGGCGACGAACTGGAACGGACTACGGACTACGACTTATGGAACTTGGAACACAAGAAGTATAAATGGGAAGGAAGAGGAGCTGGTGGAAGAGATGAGGAAAGCAAAACTAGAAATCCTGGCTATAACGGAAACAAAGAAAAAAGGACAAGGAGTCATGGATCTCGATGGCAACACGCTGCTCTACAGTGGTGTACCCATGTCTGAAAGAGCTAAAGGGGGCGTGGGTTGCATTGTGGCCCAAAATCAAAAAGATAGTATCAAGGGATGGAACTTTGTCTCGGAGCGCATTATGGTTGTTAAACTAAAAGAAGGAGAAACCATAGTCAACCTGGTCATAGTGTATGGGCCAAATGAGGATGAGAGAGCAGAGGTCAAGGAGGAATTCTTCGAGCTGCTTCAAAGGACAGTGGATGACTGCCTAGATGAAGTTATCATGCTCGGAGATTTTAATGCCAGAGTTGGAAATGACCATGCTAGATGGGGTGGAGTTATCGGAAGATATGGAGAAGATACTCTCAATGACAATGGAAAGCGACTCCTTAGATTCTGCAGTGAGCAGAATCTGATCATTACAAACACAAAGTTCCCCCCCATAAGCGCATACATGCATACACTAGATGTGAACCAACAAAGAATGAGAAGTCAGTGATCGACTATGCCATTGTTCGGAGAAGCTCATTCAAATATGTCCGAGATGCTAGAGTCTGGAGGGGGCCAGAGATTGGAAGTGATCACTACCTGCTAACAATCAAACGAACAACTGAAAGAGTTGCTCAGCCTAGGAACTGCCCAACATCACGCAAGAAACCAAGTAAACAAGCAGGAGAAATGAGCATTAGGACCTACAAGCTGAGAGAGCCAGAAATTAAGACCAGATATCAGGGGCTTATTGCTACAGCGGTGAGCAACACAGAAGAACGACCTGATGACTTGGAAACCCTCTGGAATAAATTCAAGGATATCATAAAGACAGCTGCTGCAGAAGCATGCGGTGAAGTCCGACTTGGGAACCAGAGAAAGAGGACACCTTGGTGGACAGAGGAAGTCAAAGAGAAAATAAGAGAGAAGAAAATGGCATGGAAACAATACTTAGGAGCTAAAACACAACAGGACAAATGGAAAAATATAGAGAATATGTGACACTCAGAACAGAAGTAAAGAACAAAGTGCTAGCAGCAAAACAGAAGTCCTGGGAAGAATTTGGAGAAAAGCTAGAAAAAGATGCACAAGAAAACCAGAAATTGTTCTATAAGACCCTAAAGAACATGAGGAAGGAAAAACAATGCCCTCTCAAATTTATAAAGGACAAGCAAGGCAAATTGCTTACTGCCCCGAAGGAAGTAATGGAAAGATGGAAAGAATATTTCTCAGAACTCCTGGATGGTGAGAGCATGGTGAAGCATCAGAAATGATAACCACTAGCACAGAAGAGAAAACCAATGATGGTGAAGATGACATAAAGATGGAAGAACTGAAGGCAGCACTGGAGAAAATCAAGATGGGCAAAGCAGCAGGGCATGATGGTATAAACACCAGAAATGGTTAAGTACATGGGAGCATCAGGCGACCTATTACTCTTAAAGGTCCTACAGGCAGCATGGTGCAACAAGACCATACCAAAGGATTGGGAGATTGCCATCATAACACCAATTTTCAAAAAGGGTGACAATCGACAATGTGGAAACCATAGAGGCATATCCCTTCTCAGTGTCCCTGGTAAAATCTACTCTAGAATCCTAGAGCAGAGACTCCGACGCCTAGCTGAGCCACAATTGGATGAGGTCCAGTGCAGTGCGGATTCCGAGCAAACCGAAGTACTCAAGACCTAATCTTCACACTCAGACAGCTGAGTGAAAAGGCCCTTGAGTATAAGAGTGAGATCCATCTTTGTTTCATAGATCTGGAAAAGGCGTTTGACAGGGTCCCCTGGAGCAAACTTTGGGACTGTTTGGCAAGGAAGAATATTCCAGCACCTCTGATTCATGCTATACAGAGCTTCTACAAGTCTTGCAGAAATTATGTGAGGACAGCAAACCATAAGTCAGAAGAGTTCAGGACCACCCCTGGTGTAAGACAAGGTGATATCCTATCACCTTACCTCTTCATACTCCTTATGGACGATGTCATCAAGGCATGTAAGGAGAGAACAAGAAAGTATTCAGTGGGGTACTGGAAAATGAGACAGGTCTATATTTCGGAGCTGGCATTTGCTGATGATGTTGCCCTGATTGCTAAATCAGAGGCACATCTCCAATCCAACCTGCAAGTCTGGAAGGAAGAGCTGGAGAAGAGAGGGATGGTCATAAGCAGCTCTAAAAACAAAATCCATGGTGATATCACGAGAAGAAAGAAGAAATCAGATTAAGCTGGGAGAACAGGTCCTGGAGCAGGTCGACCACTTTAAATACCTCGGAGCTATTATAGACCGAAAGGGATGCATCAAAGAAGAGTTGGCCACTCAAAAAGCAGCAGCTGGGAGACTTTTTCAGGCCATAAATCGAGGATTCCTCAGCAAGAGAGAGAGGTTGGTAAGAAAACGAAGATGGCTGTATACCGCTCCACCTATGTCCCAGTCTTGACATATGGATGCGAGTCATGGGCAATGACTACAACCCATAAAAGCCAGATCCAAACCTCAGAAATGAGGTATCTGAGGAAGGTGGTTGAAGTAACAAGAAGAGACATGGTACGCAACCAGACGATACGTCAAGGCCTTAAATCCTATCCCCTGCAGACCCAAGTAGAACAGTCCCAATTAAGATGGTTTGGCCATGTCTGCAGAATGGGAGAAGATCGGATACCACGACAAGCATGGGAAACAACGAGCCAAGGATCCAGACCCCGAGGACGACCCAGAGTCCGCTGGGAGGACAACATTAGACAATACTTCACTTCTGCTGGCATCTCGTCTGCTCAAATGTTTGTATTTTCTTGGACTCGCGCCATCCCAGGGTCCTGTTGTTGTTGCTACTGTTGTATGCCCCACTAACGACCCACCAAATTGTCTGCCAGAATATTTTCTACAGTCTTCATAGCATTTCGATGACAAGGTTTACAATTTGCAGACATTTTTGCGTAAAGAAACCTGTCGGTGTCTCGCGCACTTACTTGGTTTATTATCAAATAATGAGCTAATAAATTGACACAAGAACAATTTTATGGTTAGCTCTTTTGGAAAAACGTGAGGAAGCCATATTTATTCTGTGAAGTTTCTTGTTCACCAGGTTCTAGACAAGTTCCTACGATTCGTTTCCCCCTTGCGCACGGCTTCCATTATAATTCATAGACGAAGTGTGTTTTGCCAGACCTTAGCCAGAGGAAGTTCATGAATTTTCTCGTCGTTCGAGTTACGGTTCCTTGACTCCGCCATCTTATTTCTGACATAACGGAAATGTTTTCTCGTTACCGTGCACGCGCAGTGTGGCGGAACTTGTTGTAATGTCAAGTCAAAACTAGAAGTTGTTGTATAACATCCTTGTGGAATTTGTTTTTTTGTTTGTTGTTCTTAAATGATGGTTTTGAATTTTAGTTGCAACCGGAGTGAAGATATGGGGTCGAGGATGGGACAGGCAGATGATTTGTTGAAAGCGGGGGGAATTAAGCGGAAGTGAATGTTTGTGCACGCGCGTTTGTATATGTGCTTGATTGTCTTCTTGTGTTACCCTATGTAAGCAGATATGTGTGTGTGTGTGTGTGTGTGTGTGTATATATATAATATATAAGTATATATATATATATATATATATATATATATATATATATATATATATATATATATATATATATATATATATGTATAATAATAATAATAGGTGACAGCCCTCAGCTGCTTATTTTCCTGATGCACCTTTCGACGTTTTTTCCTCTCTTCTGCTTGCTATGAGAGCTTCTTTTCGGCCAATCTGAGGTGACAGCCCTCAGCTGCTTATTTTCCTGGTGTTCCTTTCGACGCTTTCTCTTCCCTTCTGCTTGTTGTGTGAGCTTCTTTTCGCCCAATCTGAGGTGGCACCGTAAATAGCATCGCCACTTGGTGCGATCGGCAGCTTCATCCTCCCAGGTTGCTGGATTTATGTCCAGTGCCATCAAGTCTCGCTTGCACACATCTTTGAATCTCAGCTGCGGTCGCCCAACTGTTCTTTTGCCATCTGCTAGTTGCCCGTAGAAGATATCTTTCGGTATGCGACCATCTTCCATGCGGCGGACATGGCCAAGCCAGCGTAATCTGCGCTGTCTAAGCAGTGTATACATGCTTTGAAGGCCAGCACGTGACAACACCTCGTCATTGGTCACGTTATCTTTCCACGAGATGCCAAGGATGTGGCGTAGACACCGTAAATGGAAGGTATTGAGCTTTCTTTCTTGCTAAGCATAGGTCGCCCAGGTCTCGCTGCCATATAGGAGTGTGCTGGTGAAGCAGGCGTTATATACTGCAGCTTTGGTCTTCATTGTGAGTTTGGAGTTTCCTCAAACACGTGATGTGTGTGTGTGGGGGGGGGGGGGGAGGGGGGGGGGGGGGCAAAGGTAGCTGCAGCTTTGCCAATGAGGCTTTCAATTTCTGTGTCCAAGGTGAGTTTGTCATTGATGGTAGACCCTAGGTATGTGAAGTGGTGCACCACTGCCAATTCATAGTTATCGATAGTGATAACTGGTGCAGCACCCGCATCCAGACTCAGCACATTCGTGTTCTTTAGACGTATTGTGAGGCCAAAGTCCTTACATGCTGTAGTGAAGCGATTCATCAAGCTCTGAAGCTCCTGTTGGCTTTGAGTGACGACTGCAGCGTCATCATCGAATAACCAGTCTGTTATAGCGACCTTTCTGATTTTTGTTTTGGCCTTCAGCCTTGAAAGATTAAACAGACAGCCGTCTGACCTAGTGTAAAGGCATATTCCTTCAGCTATATATATATATACCTTAATGTATCGCTAAGAGTTATTTTCCTTCGGCCTTTAAATCGCCAAAGTATATCCCCTTTTCAAACCTGGTTCATCAGATAATAGTAATCTCGGTAACTATAGACCAATTTCTCTTGTATCATTGCTATCTAAACCACTAGAAAAACACATACATAAAACAACACTACAGTACCTAGTGAGATACATTGATACACTGATCAAATAGTTAAAATTCCACGTGTTTAGAAAGATAAAATAATATATAGAGATAAATAGGTAAGTTGCGCTTCAGCATCGTCACCGGCGCCACCAGGCGTATTAATTTTTTTGATAAGCCTTAACGCAAGTAAACGATACCCTTCTCTCACTCGATAGTATTAGTGTTTCAAAATACGTCCTTGAAAATTAACTGTAACAGTTTGCCAGCCAAGGCACAATTTTTTCAAGCAAGAGTGAAAGAAGAAAAACGGGGAAATAAATAAACGGAGGAATGCAAGTGAGAGACGGGAAAAATACGACCATTAACACGTGTTGGTTTGAATCGCGACAGCGCATGAAAACCATGCTGGTAGCATATTTGAATAAAACGCCACAAACCAACTAGCCCACTGTAAGAGCGTTATGTTTCGTTTCTTCTAATAGTGATTCCTGGTTAGTGGTGGTGATAGGATGGCACTAGAATATTTACGCGAATGTTTAATAAAGTAATCAAAACTCCAACGAGTGGTAGGCAAATTGGCCAACATGACGATACTCAACTCGTGGTTAGAAAATTAGTTCATACAATTTATTTACGTTGCACAGTAGACGATACGAAACAGTACTTTGATGCATGGACGATCAACAAGAATACATGACGGTGAAATTCTGTCATAATGTTCATAATGGCAATATACATCTTTCCAGTCAGTTCCATTACCAATATTCTTCCTCACGAAACTAATGTTCAGACAATTAATCTGTCTCTGTGATAGTCACTAATGCATCGGCCGTTGACCTTCTACAAGGACATCGGGCTTATTATACATCTTCATAATACTTGAGAATGCAACCAAAATATACTGTCTTGCTCAATTGACTTCTTCCATAGACTGCTCAGACAGTTGATTAAACATAAGATCCACACTTTCCTACATCAAGATAAATACAGGTTAGCGACTATCCTTGGCTAACCTCTCCAATCCGTGCCATGACCGAGATGTCGGCACTTCGGTATACAATCTTGCAATACATTTAATAATATTTCCTCTCCTAGGATTACCACTACGTTTTACAAGTGAGTTTCATAATCCAGATACACCAGGTTCGAAACCTGCTGCAGGCGGTTTGGTAGCAGATCGCTTTGTGTGGATTTTTAACAATGGTATAAGCGCCCTACCATTCAGAAAGCAATGGCAAACTACTGAATGAAAAAATTACCTAGAAAAATCACAAACAGCCAATAAAAGCTGGGGTTGATTGCCACGTCCTGTAAAGGATAAGCAACTAACTTTTACAAGTGAAGCTATCAGCTCATCTGATCCATTCTTGAAATCCTGACATGAGGACTCCAGCTAGATGCCAGTAATGAGTAGAGACATCACTTAAAAATCATCCATAAGATCATTTATCAATACATGGGTACAAGACTTACGTATACATCTTGACATTGGCTTCTGAGAAGAAAACCAGTCATCCACAATAGAAATAATTCCCATTCATCAGGGACGCAATACAATACAATACGGACGATCAGTCCGGCTTGACCCTTCAAGATCGCTCTCTGACGTCATTCCCTAGATCTTGGTCACCCGTGCGTTAAGAGTCTCATCCTCTACATAGTGCACACACGTGCGTGATAAATCATACGCACAAATAATATTCCTATCAAAAGAATGGTGCGTAACCTTTTAACACAGGCAGGACCTAAGACTGCCATCTATGTAAAAGTACGCAACAGTTTCCTTATCACTCCCCCTTAAAAAAAAGTTAATTATATTAATCTTTTTTTTTTCTAAGTAATTAGGAGAGGTGAGTCAAACTACATCGACATCTATTAAAATTATTCATAGTTAAAATATTATACCATAAAAAGAAAATGAATATTAAATGGAAATCAAGACAACTAAACCATAGCATGCATTAAAGCATACATCCACAATCGACCTACTTTGGTACGATGTGGTGAAATACAAAGAAAAAAAAATTAACACATGATTTCAAATGAAAAAAGAAAAACAATGATGATATGTAACAAATGACAAGTGAATTATAAACCGAAAAATGAAATTAAAACACGCAAAGTGAATAAACAATGCATAATTCAACACGCTAAGAGGACAACACACTTAATGTTTCTAACATTACTAAGGTGGACTAATCATCTATAAGTATCAAGATCATGTACCCTGAGTGGAAGATATAAGTATAAGGAGACACATATAAACTATTAAAGTTAGTGAATGTGAAATATACCACTACTTGAGAAACTTAAATTGATTCTAACTAATCAATATAGTTCCTAATTTTAAAAAATCACTAATTACTAATTCATTTAATTGCTAACAGTCTTACTAGGTGTTACTGTTATATTAAGAATAGTTAATAAAAGATGAGAATCTGTTATTTTATGTTCCATGCACGATGAAAAAATATTTTCCAACACATTACGTAGTCCAATATGTTCATTATGAATATTGACTACCTCTGTATATAACTGACAACAATGTTCCTGTCGTGGAATATTCTAATCCACATATATAAATTAAAAGGTAAATATAAAGCCTAACAAATAAATTCTAATAAAGAAAAGAGCAATGGTAAAATAACAGTGCTGTCACAAAGAATGTACTCGAAATCCCCCTTGTTTTCTGCTTCGTCTGCAAATTGTAACGCTTTCACGTTGATAGTAAAAGCTTACTATATTATTACCCGCTTTCTTCAATGAAACGTGTGCTGTATTTCTTGGAAAAACATTGAGATACCAAGCTGAACAATGACCTAATTTTAATATTTCATTCATTCCATTTTATACACGGCGTAACTAAAGACAGATGGACTAAAGGATAGAGAGAAGGGAGAGGCATAAAGCCGAACACGTGCAACACAAAACACGCGTCGCGCGATACACAATTACTACTATCACGCGTGTAAGGCCACATGCACTAACTTTTTCAGACGGACAGTGATAAATTCACTACCCTTCCCAGAGTTAGGTTTTAAAAAAACCTGGGAAACGCTTATTAGAAAAGATAACATTATATGGGTTTACGTTTGAAAACATTACAGTACCCAGACAGCACATCTTCGAAACAGGAGGTAGAAGAAATTGCATATTTTGAACGCAGCCACTTAGCTCTATTAAATATATATATTTGGGTTCCTTAGGGTTTGCTGACAAAGAATATGTACAACGTTATGCAAATAGTCTAGGAATTAACAAGTTATAGCCAAAATAAAATGATGGTGCTGTCAGACAACACCCAAAATCAGAATCGCTCAGTGGTAGATTTTTTTACACCACCATTGTACGGGAAATGGGCCACAAGTTACATTTGAACTGATTGGCTGGAATGATATGTAAGGCTAAACACGATTAGTCGGGCTATAAATACTATCTTTGGTTGTTAGGGGAGACGTAGGAAGTTAAAATTTTTTCAAACACTTGTCGAAACGTGGCTCCATTGGCCAGACTCGCTGATATACTCACTTAGGAGCGTTAGTTCGAGACCACTAGTCAAATAAGCTTGATAAAGCAACAGTGCGTTGAAGCCAGCTCATATTTTTGCTAAATAAAAGCCTGGAACATAAGCAGATGGGAATTTGTGCCAGTAGTTGTGCCAGAATTCATTGCTAATCAACGTATCTGTGTTTGTTTCCATGAATTGTGGTAAGCTTGAAACATTCAGTATCTTTTAATGAAAATTGAATGTGAATTGTTAATTTATGCCTGTATATATGTGTAGTTCAGTAGCAAACATGATGTAAAGCCTATAATGCTCCAGCCTGAACAGAAGGTGTCGGAGGAAAGTAAAACTGCATGGAATGGCCAAACAGTACACTGACACCTAGATTATTGATTAGACAGAAATAATGCTGGAAGTGCAGATGCGTAGTAACCATTAAGGATGGTAAATACTGGTATAAAGTATTTCAGATGAAGCTGACAGTTGGCCTAACGCTCTGAACTCAATGTTTGTGATGTATTGTGCTCAGTGTAAAAAGAGAGTATAAATTAGTTATGAAGTAGAAGGTACATCCTTCTTGTTTTCAGGGACCGTGGTCTTGATGGTATTGAGCAGCACCTGGTCAGAGCTTTGCTGAATCCAGAGTCGGACAGCATACTCCTTGGTCCATTTAGCTATCAGTGAGGTGTCTCCAGAGCCCAGGGGAGAAATCGAGCAGAGGAGTCTTTTCCTGCCGCCATCACACAAGATAAGCTGATGTGGCCAGCTGAGCTCAAAATTATGTACCCCAGCTTAAAATGACCTTGTAAAAATAACATTAAGAGGGGAATTAAATTGTTTTAATATCAGGAACTGAGAACATCTCCAATACTAGTTCCAATAAAGACAAACTATTGAAGTCATGATGACAAATACCAACAGAGCTTGAACAAAACAAAACCAGTATTACCACATATTACTACTACACAACTGACACACATAGGATACTTTTAATAATATATGTCATTACAATATTCATATTGATAAATTCTGTACATATAACTTGTAAGTAAAATTGATTGTGATTCCTGGTTCCCTTTGTATTTGAATCAGGACACATATTCATTCATAACAGCAATGAATACATATTGTTATTTGAAAAGTTATCAGTGACTCCTTTAAGATATCCTTTAGAGTATTATATGTATGTGAGTGTCACAGTGTTGTCAAGTGTGGTGGAATAAATTAAATTGTTTATCTGTCTGTTGTTGTTATGACTTACACTTCATCATACACATACCCTAGACATACAACGTAGTCATCACACTATTCCAGAATAATTCTGACTGAGGTATACATATGTGGCAGCAAGCAAGGTTATATATAATACACTACTCTTATTAGATATATATACCTTCACAGCTGATCTCAGTCAGTACACTAAGTCCCCTATAAATATTTATAACATCTCACTTCACCACATATATTGGGGTCTCGCTCTTGGGATTTTGAATCTTTCCCTATTAAAAATATTGGGGGTAATTCACTTCAGGGAATATAAGAATTAAAAGGTATCCTTGGGTGGAATTAAATAAGGTTGAGCTCACGGTGCCTGTGTTGTCCATTAGATATATATTTAGAGATTAAATTGTTGGTTAGACATTGTATAAAACTTACCTGATAGACAATGGCGGACCTGGCCAAGTTTCGATCTGCTGCTGTTCAGACTGCAAAGGAGTTAGGATTAGATGGGCAAGTTATGGTTGCCTATGTCACTACGGAATGTGACAAATTTATTGAACGCGAAGAAAGAAGGTTTGAAGCCGAAAGAAAGTTAGAGGCTGAAAGGGAAATTAAGAAGTTACAATTTGAGGCTGAGGCTGAGACTAAGAGGTTGCAGGCTGAGGCTGAGACTAAGAGGTTGCAGATTGAGGCTGAGGCTAAGAAATTGGAAGCAGAAAGAGAAGACAAAAAGATTGGCTGCAGAAAGGGAAGAGAAGAAATTAGCTGCAGAAAGGGAAGCAGAAGAAAGAAGATTGACTGCAGAAAGGGAAGCAGAAGATAAAAGATTACAAAGGGAACATGAGTTACGACTAAGGGAGTTTGAGTTTCAGGGCCATGCTCCTGAAAATGGTGCCAGTCCCTTTGCCTCTGATGCCACTGCTAGCCAAGGAGCCTCAACCTCAGCTATGAATTTTCATTTAGATCATTTTGTTGAGAAAGACGATGATATAGAGAGCTACCTAAATAGGTATGAACTATTAGCTACCACGTATGGGTTAGAGAGAGAAAGGTGGAGCTTAAAGTTATCTCAGGGACTTCGTGGGGCAGCTTATGAAGTTTTTGCAAAAATGAGCAGAGGTGATCAGGAAAATTATGACATGCTAAAGCAGGCTCTTTTGTTAAGGTATGAAAAGAATGCAGAATTCTATAGGAAAAAATTTAGGAATGCTAAACTACTGTCAGGTGAAACCTATCACCAGTTCTCTGCACGAATAGAGACATACTTGGAGAAATGGACTTCTCTGGGGAAAACCCAAGATCTTAAGGAAATGGTCCTTATAGAGCAATTAAGAGAGTCCATGGCTCCAGACCTGAGAAAGTTACTCATGGAACAAGGTGCAGAGAGGCTGGGTGAGTTGCTAAATGTTGCTGAAAGGTATCAAGCAGCTCAATCAGAGGTAACAGGTAATAAAAAGAAACAAGTGGATAACTTTAGGGCACCACAGAACTTTAATAAATTTGATCCTAGGGATCAAAACAAAGGTAATCACTAGTTTGATAGGCCACGGTATGAAAATAAAAATAAATTCCCACAATTCGATGAAAGGAAATATGATAAAAGACAATCTTTCAACCAAGGAAAAAGGTGGTGTAAGAATTGTCAGATGGACAATCATGACACTGACCGTTGCAGAAGGAAACCTGCGTATACGGCAACCCTTCAGGTCAGGTCGACCTCAAGACAGGAGGAGGATATTATGTTAGATACCACTCCAGAAGAGATGAGGAAGGCACAGGCTGGGGATAAAAACACTCAAGCCTTGTTTCAGAAAATTGTCAACTTGTCATACAACTCCAGGCAAGGGAGATTTTTACATGAAAAACAAGTTGATGTATAGGAAGACTGGAGCTAGATCCAAAGGTCAGGGACAGCTGGTACTTCCTAAAAGATATAGGGCAGACTTAATAAGGAGCCTACATGTGAAACCAGATGGGGACCATGAGAAGATAGGTACCATCATTCAAAAGGTGGCTCACAATTATTATTGGCCCAAAGCAAGATGGGACATTGAGAATTTTGTAGAAAGGTGTAGCATAGCACATGAGGGAACACCCACAAGTGGGAACATGGATCAGGACCTGGACACGCCACGGGGCAAAATTAGGCCTGATAATAAAAAGAAAAATAGATTTGATAAAGTGGACCAAATGGAATGGGAAGCCCCTTTTCACGGACAAGCTTCACTTAACTGTTTTACAATGGCCACTATGCGGAGAGTGCAAAAAGATGTCTTACCCCAGGATAAGCCGAAAATCCCTCAATCGGACTTAAACAAACTGGAGGAAGAGGATGTAGAGAGGAAATCTCTCATCAAGAATTTTAAGTGGGGAGAAAGCCCCAAAAGAAAAATTGGTAGCGGTCGTTTTGTGAATGATAATTCTGGGAGGAAAAATCATCACTATAAAGCTTCGAGTGGAAGAGACCATACCGGTGCATGGACAAATAGGTCCACACAATTAAAGGTCCATATGTAGCTTTGTTAAGAACGTGGACTGATGAAAAGGCAGAGGAAAACATTACATCTTCATACCAATATGTGAATGAGCTGATCACTCGTTTAAAAACTGGCTGGAAACTTGCCAATGAAAATTTGAAACAAGCCAGGAAGAAACATGCTGCCTATTATATAACAGGAAGGCGAAAGACAGAAATTTGGCTGTGGGAGAGAAAGTACTGCTTCTTTTGCCCGGGAGTCAGAATAAGTTACAAATTGGATGGCAGGGTCCATATACAGTTTTAGAGAAGGTATCTAGAACAAATTATAAGATAGATAAGAAGGGGAAAGAAAAAATCTATCATGTGAATCTCCTGAAGAAATATTTTGGAAAGAGAACATCAGGAAGAGACACACTTGTTGACCTTGTCCATCGCCATGGAGATGAAAAAGGAACCACTTTCATCATTTGAGTATCCATTACACCCCTGTGAGACAGCAGCACAGGTGAAAATCAGTACACATTTAACGAAAACTCAGAAAGAGAGAGTGCAACAGGTTCTAAATAATCATGCAGAGGTGTTTAACAGACCGACCAGGGCATACAAACCTATTGGAATATGATATGAAACTGATAGACCCCACACCTGTCTGTATGAAACCATATTCGATTCCGTTTGCTAAGGAGAAAGCTTTGAAGGAAGAGATAGACTATCTGTTGAAGGAAGGAATTATTTCGCACAGTGAATCTTCGTATAGTTCCGGTGTTGTACTCTTAAGGAAGCCCTCTGGAGAACATAGACTCTGTATAGATTACAGGAGACTGAATGCTATTACAGAAGGACAGGTGGATCCATTGCCGGATACAAATCAGCTGTTTGCCAGACTAAATAAAGCTAAATATTTCTCAAAAGTGGATCTGAGTAAAGGATACTATCAGATTCCAGTAAAGCCTGAGGTTGACCATACCTAGCTTTTAGTAAAGGGATATGATATCAGATTGCCATTTGGTGAAAACCTGAGATCATGAGAAAATTGTTGGATGTAAACATTTCGGAGGAACGTAATGAATCCCTGAGTTGCCTCTTTGATTGAGGATATTCCGAATGTTTCATACAGGATAATAAGAAGATTATGGGATCCACTACGAAAACTCTGCTATCACCAGGTATATGTTATCTCCTCATAACGTACATTTTGAGGGAAATATAATGTTCTCTGGACATGTCATTGCGCAGACTCAGAGAAGAGAAATGGTGAATACGGGTTGCGAAGCAGCATTAAGACAAGCACTCACACTTGCGGCTGTTCAGTAACATAACCGAAATATATTATTGGTTGTAGAAGTCTGAGGCAGATTTCATGAGTAGTGCCTACTCTGAATGGACCCAACTACATAAAACCATGATAGCACCACAGCAGAGTAAAGTCAAGTTGACTTACATTTATCTATGTGTATATAGAATAAAGGACTGACATGGGATGTCTGTTTTAAGAGGGGAGGTGTCGTGAAATATTCTAATCCACATATATAAATTAAAAGGTAAATATAAAGCCTAACAAATAAATTCTAATAAAGAAAAGAGCAATGGTAAAATAACAGTGCTGTCACAAAGAATGTACTCGAAATCCCCCTTGTTTTATGCTTCGTCTGCAAATTGTAACGCTTTCACGTTGATAGTAAAAGCCTACTATATTATTACCCGCTTTCTTCAATGAAACGTGTGCTGTATTTCTTGGAAAAACATTTGAGATACGCAAGCTGAACAATGACCTAATTTTAATATTTTCATTCATTCCATTTTATACACGGCGTAACTAAAGACAGATGGACTAGAGAGAGGGGAGAGGCAAGGGAGAACGCATGCAAAATTAAACACGCGTCTCGCTAATGCCACAAAACACTCGCGTCGCGCGATACACAATTACTACTATCACGCGTGTAAGGCCACATGCACTAACTTTTTCGGACGGACAGTGATAAAAACACTAACCTTCCCAGAGTTAGGTTTTTAAATCCATTACAGTACCCAGACAGCACATCTTCGAAACAGGATGTAGGTAGATGAAAATATTGGGCATTTTTGAACGCAGCCACTTTTAGCTCTATTAAATATATATATTTTGGGTTCTTAGGGTTTGCTGACAAAGATCCATATGTACAAACGTTGTTGCTAACATAGTCCCATAGGAATTTAAACTTATATAAACCAAAATAAATTAGTGGGGAGTGACCTGTAACACCCATGAAAATCATTTATGCGTTCATTCTAAATTTATTTTTTTATAACTGCAGTGTTTGGATTTATTAAGCTTTACGTTACGGAAATTAGCCTACCATGTTAAACTCCAAATTGATTGGAGGCTGCGGCAACAATATAGTAAAGATCCCTACAACACGATTGAGTCCGGGCTATTAAATATATCTTTGGTTGTTAGGGGAGAACTTTAATTAGAGAAGTTAAACTTTTTCATCAAATACACTTGTCGCGAAACGTGAGTCCACTGGGAGCCGACTCGCTGATATATACTTTGGTTGCGTTGATGTTCTCGACGAGCACTAGTCCAAATAGCTTGATATGAAGCAACGCGCAGTAGGATGAAGCCAGCTCTATTTTGTGCTAAATACAAGCCTGGTTGGAACCATACTCTATATGTGCATATTTCGCCGTATTTTTGCATTAAATCCTTTTATATAATAGGGATAATTTGTAAGGTGAACTCTGAAGTGGTCCAATAATTAAGCTATATCAACAACCCCCTACACTATTTCAATAAGAAACTTGCCCAGTTGCCTTGATCCAGTTATTCCTGTATCTATATGATTAGTTTCATTCTACACCATAGTTAAATCCTAAAGATGCTCTCCTCGCTATGCACTCATATGTTGTATATTCTTCCCTACCCTCATTCCATTCCTACCTTCTCCCGCCACATTCAACATATGACAACTCCCTCACACAATCATTCCTATCCTCTTATCTTACTACCCCAAACCTTCTTTACCCACATTAAACCCTACCAACTGCAAATCCTCATCGCTCCTTAATTACCCTAATCCACCATTTAATATCAATAAATATAATATACCCAATATAGCCGTACACCTCTTAATCATCCTACCTCTCTGACACACAATAAAACTTTCTATTACATATTTAAACAAATCTCCCCTCATTATTACCGTGTTTCTTAGTGTCACTTGTGTCCACCTCCACTCTCACTGTGTCCATCCGACACGACTATTACCCAAAAATCAAACTATAATAGTATT